>JAJOOO010009094.1:0-38154 GCA_029582685.1 Solanum piurae | reverse complement strand
TAAAGCAGCACGGCCAGATTAGTCATGTTTTTTTTCTATGCATCACCAATAAACTACAAAAAGAATTAAACTTGAATTAAAAAATGTATTACACACATATTAAAATTGAATTAGAAGAGAAATAATTATGAATGCAAAATGTAGCAAACGAAAGAGCAGTCAATGATTCGTAGACTGAATAAAACTTGTATCAATAATTAATTAGACAAGTAATCTAATCGTAACAAATGAAGAAACATAATTAACTGCGAAATGAATTAAACTTGAATTAAAAATGTATTACACATATTAAAGTTGAATTAGAAGCGAATTAAACATGAATGCAAAATGTAGCAAACGAAAGAGCATTCTCTGATCTGTAAAGTGAATAAAACTTGTATCAATAATGAATTAAACAAGTAATTCAATTGTAACAAATCAACCAATAAACTGCAAAATGTATTAACTTGTATTAAAAGTGTATTACACAAATATTAAAGTTGAATTAGAAAAGAGAATTTGTCACGACCCAAACCGTCGTGATTGGCACCCACACTAACCCTCCGGTGGGAGAACCATTACTTCCACCCAACTAAGCAGCCTTAACCAAAATACTACACATTTAAAGATACGGAAGCAGGTTTAAATGTAGAAATTATATAGAGTTCCCATAAACTCCAAAGGTTTAACAAAACTAGCCAAACTAATGTGGAAGAACAACCCCTAGAACCTGAAAGTCATTGTACAAAAACTCTACTAACGACAAGTCTAAGAACAATGGGCACAACTTCGAAACTAAACAAACACCTTTAACAAATAGTCTGAGTCCGAAAAGAGTGGACTTAAACAAGAGAGATTCATGGCAGCCTGAAAGAACTGGCTCACCCTTGAATCCAGTCACGCTCAATAGTCACGTAGCTAAGATCTATCAATAGCCGCTTGAAGATGCCCTGTACTCAACAAAGAACAAGCAAGTGCAGTATCAGTACACAACCACAATGCACTGGTAGGATCACACGACTATCCCACTAAGTGAAACACATGCAAGTAACCACAACATTATAAAACAGGCATATATCGAACATATACAATATTAGTCATCTTTTTAGGATCAAAGTAGCATTCCACGTTCTCAATAATACACATTGGCTATCATTTTAAAGCAACAAACAGTCATTCAACCTCAATCACCATTAGATATGAACGTAATCATCACAAGTAGATACATAACACAATTCAATGGTCCTCTCATGGAACCCATACTCAAAACGTTAGTGTGCTGGATCGTGACACCCGTTCCAATGTTTATGCCAGTACGTGGCAACCAATTCAAGTTAGTGTGTCGGATCGTGACACATGTTCCAATGTTTATGCCGATACGTGGCAACCGATCCAAGTTAGTGTGTCGGATCGTGACACCCACTCCATTCAAAAAATTACAATCACAATCACAATGTATATTCTCACGATCATACAACAAAAGGTGATTCATAGCATACAATTATTCAATTATCCTCATTTACGATTAGGGTGATCAATAATGCAACATTCGCATACATACATGCATTATAATGAAGCAATTACAAACATATATCACACTAACATGGAATCACAACCATAACCTACCTCGAATCCAAGCTTGAATCCCCTAAGGCACTTGAATCTTCCCTTTCCAGATTCTTTCCGCTTGTTCTAGGTCTACAAACAATTAATAAACGCAAGGATCAACAATTAAAGGTCTAATTATTTGGATTATAACAAGCCCAATAACCCTAGACCAAACCCAAGATCCTAATACCCAATTTAGGGTTTTTTCCACCATCCAAGCAATTCCAAAACCCTTCCCCAACAATAATCACCCAAGAAACCAAGTTTTACGGATCGAAAAATAGATTCGGGGAGTGAAAACCTTACATTTAGCCTCAAGAATAGTGGAAAACTGTCAAGAAAACCTCTGGGGTCGTTCCTTAGCTCTCAAAGTCGAAAAGTGCAGAATAAAATATTTTTAGGGTTTATTTCCGACTTAAGTCGCGTTTGTCCCGCCACAACGGTTCTCACCCGCTACAGCGGCCCCGCCTTGGCGGCCCAAAATCCCGCCATAGCGACTTGCACGGAACAGAGAGATAAATAAAGAATTTCCAAACCCTTATTTCACAACACCCCTTCAACCCATGACACTCAGAAAATACCAGTTCACGCTAAGATCAGTTTTGGGAGTTCTACTAGCCTGAATTCAATTCCGTAAAGTCGTACGGGTTCCTTAACATCTTAGCTATCTACTCATGCGATCAAAATCATGATTAGATCACCCAATTTCTACCATATTTCCCTAGACTTTACTGACTCCGATTTCGTCCAAATCTGAACTAGGCTAGGAAATTTCAAGTTACTACTCACAAGTTTTTCTGGTCCAATTCTTTCCCCATTGGCTTTTCCCTAACAATGGAATCAGGTCGTTACAGAATTAAGTATGAATAAAAAATGTAACCAATGAAAAATCAGACAATGATCTATAGAGTGTATTAAACTTATATCAATAGTGAATTAAACAAGTAATCTAATAGTTACAAATAATAAACTACAAAATGAATTAAATTTGCATTGAAAGTGTATTACACAATATAAAAGTTGAATTAGAAGAGAAAGTTATGAATAAATGAAAAACATAACTAACGAAAGACAAAACAATAATCTATAGACTGAATTAAACTTGTATTATTCATGAATAAAACATGTATTATATGTGTCTCATAAATTATTTTGGTTTGTATCACTAGGAATATGAGTGATGTTTGCAATATGTATTAAAATGTAGTGTGCATGTATTATAAATGTATTATAAGCGTGTTACCTAAATCATTTGGTTGGTATCACTAAGAAGAGAGTAAAGTTTGCAATATGTATTATAAATGTATTGTTCATAATTTTAATACAATTGTTAAACATATTTAATACAACTTTAATACAATTGCGATACAGTTCCATAAACTTCACCTATTTCGAGTTTCAATCTTATATTTCTCCTAAAATCAATTATAAACTTAACAAAACCTTCTTAAAATAGAGATATATGGCATTTTCAATTATTTGTAGGATCAACCCATCTAAACTAATCACAAATTCGTAAAATTCATTTAATGAATTCAAAATTTGAAGCTTTATAATGACCATCAATGGTGAATTCTTGCTGCTATAATTTTAGAGATTTGAAATTTCTGTTTGAGAACATGTTATTGTACAAATTTTTAATTTTTCTATTCCTTTTCGTCGTGTTTTTGGGTAAAAATAGTGAAATATGGGCAAAAATTGAGTTGAGAACAATTATTTAAATGAAAATTTTAAAAGAAGAAGAGGAATAAAAAAAGAAGAGGAGGAAGAGAAAGAATAACACTGAAAGAGACGAAGAAGAAAAAAAATAAAAAGAAGCAGAGGAGGAAGAGAAAAAAAAGGGTAGGCGAAGCGAACATAAACTGTACAATTTTTTAATCCAAAAAATTATTATATTTAGGTAGAAAAATAATATTACCATAAATGGTAATATTTTTTTTAATATAGCATATGTGATTTACCCAATAACTTTTTAGATAGTAAAGTTCACACTCTGTACATGTGCTCAAATAATTTGGTTAGTTGGCGTAATAACCAAAAACAAAGATACCTTTAGACGGCTGCCGGTATCTTTACACTAACAACACTCCATAATTCCAAATTACTTCTCTCTCCGTTTTTAGCGGTTGTTGAGTGCGCCACATTGTTAACTACACTCTTCATTATCTCCATTTTTTCTCTTTCATGGCTTCTTCTCTTCCTTTTTTTCAATTCCCAACAATTAATTACTCTAAATCGAGACTCACTCTCTCACCTAAATTCAATGGTAGTGCAGCAAATTTTACAATTAGGTGTTCTTCAAATGGAAGAGAGACTGAGTCAGTAGATGAAGGAGTGAAAAAGGTGGAAAATCTTTTAGAAGAGAAAAGGCGAGCTGAATTATCTGCTCGTATTGCTTCAGGCGAGTTTACTGTTGAACAATCTGGGTACGTATGTTGATTTACTGTAATTTTATTTTTTTTGGTCTTGTTTAACTGTAGTGGATAATCTTTGTATGGCTAGTATTGGTTTTGATGTGAATAATGTTCACACTGTTTATTCATATTTGGAATGCATATGTTCATCTCCTATGCAACGTATTTAATGTGTATTCATTGAATTACACAAAATGACAAAAGGTAGGATTAATTCCAACTAAGGAGACATGGAATTTTGAAGTTGATATGATTATCTTGTAGATTTTTTTTTTGATGACAAGGGAAACCTGCAGCCGCTATCTTTTGGGTGCGCACAGGGTAGAACCTTCGCTCTTATGCAATAGCTCGCAAACCACATAGGAGAGGTAACCCGCACTAGACAAATCCGGTGCGACGAGCTCGACCCAGAAGGCAAACCCATTGCTTTCGCTGGCAAGGGGTTTCGAACTTGAGACCCACATGGAAGTCCCAAGCCAAACCACTGGGCCACCCCGAAGGATTTATCTTGTAGATATATTTATCAAGCACATCACCAATCTTTGAATCAATCACATGTATGTGATACGCTCAATGAGTATTAGCTAGAGAGTTAAATGTAGATCTATGTTGCTTTATATTGGTATATATAGTATTTTGAACACTCTTAGAACCAATGTAGACTAGTAGCACAGTGACAAGGGTATGCTCAAAACTTACGTGGTGCCCAGTTCGAATCATTCGGCACACATCCATCAACATGTTTGAATAGTCTGAGCAACATAGATATTGATAGCTATGTCTACATATCTATTCTCTGAGAGTTTCCCATACTGGAAATATGCAGTTATATACTTTGTAAAGTGTGCCTATATAAGGAATCAGGCTTGTGAAATTAGTCTCCATACATTCTCTTAATTCTTTTCTGTATACCTTTTATTTTTCACATGTTCAACCATCAATCGTAAATTATGGAGCACTTAATGATGTCAATTCATGTATTATCTAGCTGACTAGTTGTTTCAGGATTTTCCTCTTAGAGAGATTTTTTCCTTATTCAAATGTTCAGGAAACTGAAGCAACTTTGGTATTTTAGAGCTGATGTTAAGTTTTGATGATTTAACAAACTTAGGGATCTAACAAGGGACCAGATCTTTGTTATTGGGACTGACGATAGGGTCAATGAATGAATAAACTCAGCATGAGGAATATTTGTGTGTCATCATCAAAAGGGGGAAAAATGTTATATTCTAGGTGTTTTGATGATTCTCACAAATGCAGGGACCGGGTCCCTGGCAGAGTTCTCTCGTCCAGATTTATAATGATGTACAACTGTAAAGTTGTCTTGTCAGTGGGTTGGTGAAGTCGTCAGCGTACTCCACCAATAGAAACGGACGAGGTTGTTTGTCCAATGGACAATAATTTTTTTTGGTTGATATAATCAAATGACAAACAACAAGCAGATTCATTCATTCAAAAAGAGAGAGAGTTAGCAAGTCTTCTCAAGAACTTACTAAGAACACATTGCAAGGGACCTGGTCCCTGAAAGACTGCGTATGTGAAAAGACGACAAGACAGCTGTCAGAAAAGTTGCCACCTCTGATGTGGTAGGTGCACGTCTTTTGGAGAAGCAGGCTCCCATCCAATGGGGCGTTTTCAAGGGTTTTGTGTTCATTTAATATAATCTCTTAACACAAAACACAAACTAAGATTTGGCAAACAAAATTCTTAAGCTTACAAAGAGAAGGCCATCTTCAAGGAAGAACACTACTCATATCAACAAGGGACCTGATGGAGTGCTGAAGCGTTTTGTAGATCAGTTGTTTGTCTAAGTCTTTAGGTTGAGCCATATTAACTAGAGTTAGCTAGTTGAATCATCTTTGTCTTAGTCAAGCTTTTTATATCATTGTTTTGATGTTCTCTTGGGTAGAATTGCCTAGGAGTGTCAACTAGAGTTAGTTGATGTGTGGTGCAGCAGAGTTGCTGCTCGTTCATGCTCTTGTCTTGGAGATCGGAGTTGGTGGCTAGAGTTAGCGTTGTGGGATTCTTAAAGTATAGATCAACTAGAGGTAGTTGGTTTAGTGGGCAATAGGATTATTGCTTAGGCTTAGTAAGTAATAGGAGTATTACTTAGTGTGGGATTAAGGTGTTAATCTCATGGTTGTGGTTGTAATCTGTGTTTCACTTTTGCTTGAGAAGATTAGTGAAAACAGTTGACAGGTCGTGGTTTTACTCCCTTGAGCAAGGAGGTTACCACGTAAAACACTTGTACCTGTTTTACATTGTGCTATTTATTTTCTGCACTTTAATTCTGTCGAGGGACCTGGTCCTATGATCACTGGTGGACGCGTACATTCCAACAAACTTGCCAATAATCTAGTTAGCAGTTTGTTCCTTATTGAGGCTCATGAACTTTAGCTATCCACTTAAGTCGATAAGTTCTTTTGACACAACACATTTCTGTTTTTAGCATGAATAATAGGCACTTAAAGTTATTCTGGTTTCTTCTGTTGCTAAGTTTATGTTTTTTTCTTTCTCTGGAGTAGATTCTCGTCATTGCTCAAAAATGGTTTGTCTAAATTGGGTGTACCAAAGGAGTTTCTTGAGTTCTTCTCTCGACGGACGGGCGATTATCCTCGCATTCCAGAGGCAAAAGGATCCATCAGTGCTATTCGGGATGAGCCATTCTTCATGCCGCTTTATGAGCTTTACCTTACTTATGGCGGAATTTTCCGGTTGATTTTTGGTCCCAAGGTTTGTTTATTTGCATCAAAATCTAATTTTTCCCACTTGTGCATTTTGAATTCAATCGGATTCTCTGTATGATTGTTTGATGATTTGACATTGTTTGCAGTCTTTCTTAATAGTTTCTGATCCATCAATAGCCAAACACATACTGAAAGATAATTCTAAGGCTTATTCTAAGGTAAATCAATTTGCTGTCTGTACTCTATTAATTTGTTGAATATAAAGGGTGAAGGAATAATAACCAACTCAAAATTCGAAAGATGATATCTTCTGACTCCTCCATCTCCAGGGTATCCTAGCTGAAATATTGGACTTTGTGATGGGGAAGGGACTTATACCTGCAGATGGAGAAATTTGGCGCGTCCGGCGGCGTGCCATTGTACCAGCATTGCATCAAAAGGTATCAATGCAATTGTTCTACTTCTTGGGGATTATTTTTCTGTCTTGATGTTGTTAGTTGGCCTCTTGCTGAATATATATGAGCTAATTTGGTCTTTTGTTTAATTTGTTTATCTATTTGTGTAGTGCTAAGTGAGAAGGCAAAATCCTTCTATATTTTTACTATTGTCATCATTTTCCATTGCTGATTGTAGTACGTAGCAGCTATGATTGGCTTATTTGGAAAAGCAACCGACAGGTTGTGCAAAAAGCTTGATGTTGCTGCAACTGATGGAGAAGATGTAGAGATGGAATCACTATTCTCCCGTTTAACATTAGACATCATTGGCAAAGCTGTATTTAATTATGATTTTGACTCGTTAACTGTAGACACTGGTATCGTGGAGGTACTTTTACTTGGATCAAATTTACTTGTTTAATCTGTTTTATTGGAACTATTGCAAGTTTTAATTATTTTTGACAGCAGTAATTGTACCTGTGCTTGTGATATTTTGTCTTGTTCAGGCTGTATATACAGTGCTTAGAGAAGCAGAAGATCGCAGTATTGCACCAATTCCAGTTTGGGATTTGCCTATCTGGAAAGATATCTCTCCAAAGCTTAAAAAGGTCAATGCAGCTCTCAAGTTGATTAATGACACATTGGATAATCTGATTGCTATATGTAAGGTAATGTTTATTTGCTTCAGAGATCATCCTGATCTTCTGCTTATCAAGAACAAAATCATTTTTGAACTTTTACTAATTTTATTATTGTCTACGTGATAGAAGTGACTAGTATAGGTTGGTATATAGTCTCGAGATAAAGCCTTATCGACCTACTGGAAATTGAGTATTTCCATTAAAACCAATCCCAGACCTTTACCTGTTTATGAAGAAAAGCTTCGGACTTTGTCATTAGAATTTCCGTGTGCATAGGTTCATTCAATTCCATGATCCAAGTGTTTGACTGGTATAATGTTACAATGTCAGAATCTTGTGTATTGTATAACCTATCTATGGCCGCTCCTAGATATTGGACTTGTACACAAAATTCTCCCGATCTCTTCTCTTATTTCTCATGTGGTATAAGAGTAGGGACGATTTGCTTAAGGACGTAATTTATTTCTGCTTTAGCTGCTCCATCAGCCAAAATTTTCATTCTTCTTCCTAGGTTCACCATTTCAATCTATTTCCAGTGTTCGGTCTAGTGACACCGTGACTGTTTCCATTGGTCGTTCAGTGGCATTGCATCTCCTTTTAGCACTATAGAGACGACAGTGCGTTTTCTCTGATTTTTCCTTATTCAAGTGATCATCCGACAGCAATACGCTTGTTTTTGGTGACTCTTCCAACACTGTTCCCTTACGTATTCGATGACTATCCATTATCAAACCACTCTTCTGACAACTGTTTCAACCACTTTTTGAGTGGACACTGTTCTAGCCATTGTATGCATACAATTCTAGCCACAATTATTTAATAATATAATTCTACTTAAGCTTTTAAAAAAAGGAATACTATTCTAGCTATTGTTCTGCCGCTGTTCAGGCACAATTCTGACGTAAATACTGCATATTGATGAACATCACTTGTTCAATTCCTATTCTACATTATTAATTTGCACAGTGAAGGTTACTTCCCCACATTTGAGCTTGAAACAGTCTTAGAATATTAGATATATCGTCCCACAACAGAGGAAGTTTAGAAACCATTAGTAAACTACTGTGTATGGGATTTGCCCAGCAGATTCTGCCTATCTCCTTTCTTATGTCAAAATTGGTCCAGACGGTCAGGTTGATCGGCTTAAGGCTCGTCTTGTTGCCAAAGGGTATACTCAAGATTATAGTGACACTTTCGCTCCTGTGGCAAAAATAGCAGCTGTCCGCCTTTTTCTATCTATGGCTGCCGTTCGTCATTGGCCTCTTCATCAGTGGACATTAAGAATGCTTTTCTGCATGGCGATCTTGAGGAGGAAGTCTATATGGAGCAACCACCTGGTTTTGTTGCTCAGGGGGAGTCTAGTAGCCTTGTATGTCGATTGCGTAGGTCACTCTATGGTCTGAAGCAGTCTCCTAGAGCTTGGTTTGGGAAGTTCAGCACAGTTATTCAACAGTTTGGCATGACTCGTAGTGGAGCTGATCACTCTGTGTTTTATAGGCATTCTACACCAAATCGGTGTATCTATTTGGTTGTTTACGTTGATGATATTGTTATCACTGGTAATGATCAAGATGGTATCACCAAATTGAAGCAACATCTCTTTAAGCACTTCGAGACTAAAAACCTTGGCAGATTGAAGTATTTTATAGGTATTGAGGTTGCTCAGTCTAGATCAGGTATTGTTATTTCTCAACGCAAGTATACCTTAGACATTCTTGAGGAGACAGGAATGATAGGATGTAGACCTATTGACACTCTTATGTATCCGAATGTTAAACTCCTTCTAGGACAGGGGGAGCCACTTAGTAATCCTGAAAGGTATAGACGGCTCGTTGGAAAATTGAATTATCTCACAGTAACTAGACCTGACATCTCTTTTCTTGTGAGTGTTGTAAGTCAATTTATGACTTCCCCTTGTGATAGTCATTGGGAAGCAGTTGTTCGTATCCTGCGATATATAAAGTCAGCTCCCGATAAAGGACTACTCTATGAGGATCAAGGCCATGAGCATATCACTGGATATACAGACGCTGATTGGGCAGGATCACCCTCTAATAGATGTTCGACATCCGGATATTGTGTTTTAGTAGGAGGTAATTTGGTGTCGTGGAAGAGTAAGAAACAAAGTGTGGTTGCTCGATCTAGTGCAGAATCAGAATATTGAGCAATGGCGGCAGCAACTTGTGAGCTAGTTTGGATCAAACAGTTGCTGGGAGAACTAAAATTTGGCGAAATTGATCAGATGGAACTTGTGTGTGACAATTAAGCAATTTTTCATATCGCATCAAATCCAGTGTTTCATGAAAGGACTAAGCACATTGAGATTGACTGCCACTTTGCCAGAGAAAAGATACTCTCAGGAGATATTGTAACGAAATTTCTGAAGTCAAAGGATCAGCTTGCAGATATCTTCACCAAGTCCCTCACAGGTCCTCGTATTAATTACATCTGTAACAAGCTAGGTACATATGATTTGTATGCACCAGTTTGAGAGGGAGTGTTAGAATAGAAATAAGTATATATATTCCTACTTAGAATAGGAATAAGAATAGGAATTCTAGTTAGAAAAGGATTCCAATGTATTGTCTATAAATAGGGTCTTGTTGGAATGCATGCGTCCACCGATGTAGATGGTACCAGGTCCTCAACACAGTTACAATAATAGACAGTAAAGAACAAATGCTGAAAGTAAAGATAGACAATCAACTTTACGTGGAAACCTCCTTGCTCAAGGGAGTAAAACCACGACCTGTTCTCAACAGGACTTTTCAAACTGCTTCCACTAATCTTCTCCAAGCAAAAGTAAAAGCCAGTTTACAAAATAAGATTAGCATGCTAATCTCCACACTAAGCAATACCTCCTATCACTTAACTGAGCCAGAGAAGATACAACACTGCCCACTATACTAATCCTAACCGATTAATGTAGACTTTAGAGTAAGAAACTAAGTTACCCTTAACCTAGTTCTTACAATGATTCACACAAACTTGAAACGTTTCTATCACAAGCGAAATGATTCCTACAATATAAGCACGATTACAAGCAAACAAAGTAACAGCTGGTACAAGAAGCACTTGAAGCAATCGATCAGGTCCCTGCTGTTTTGAAGCTTGAAATATCTCTCTTTTGAATGAATGAGATAATTTGTTGTTTTTCCTTGGATATATTTAGACATGAAAAGTTATTTTCCAATGAACAAGCAACCTCATCACTTCTGATTGGTGGAGTACTCTGCAGCCTCACCAACTTTCTGACGCAGACAGCTTTCCAGCTGTACAACACTTTGACCACTGGACGAGTATTCATACTCTGCAGAGGACTAGGTCCCTGCACTTGTGAGGAGATCATCAAAACATCTAGGAACATAAACACTTATCAATTTCCCCCTTTTTGATGATGACAAACAACTTGCATAGCTCCTCACGTGAGTGAACAATCATTCATTCAATAACTGGTGTTCCCCCTTAATCAATTCCCCCTTAATCGCCGAATGAATTGTTATCCATCATTCAAACAATCGCTTCTGATTGGTGAAGTACTCTGCAACTTCACCAATTTTTTGACGCAGACAACCTTTACAGCTGTCCAGCATATTGACACAGTACAAGCGTACTCTGCAGAGGACCAGGTCCCTGCACTTGTGAGAAGATCAATCAAAACATCTAGGAGAGTTAGCACTTCTCATTTTCCCCCTTTTTGATGACGACAAACAACCTGCATATCTCATCTCGTGAGTGCAATAACATTCATTCAAATAGCAGTGTATGGGAACTGGTATTCCCCCTTTGTTAATGCATGACTAACAACAATGTTCTCCCTTAGTTTGCTCCCCATTGGTTCAGTTCCCCCTTAGATCAATGCCCCTAATTCCAGTTAACTTTACAACAAACTTCCCCCTTTTGACATCATTGAAAAGGTGAAGCAGTAAACATATTCAGGTTAAATGCAAGGCATTAAAGAATTCAGGGTCTTGGGCCACACAAAACATGTGTATGTATGCACAAAGAGACCATTAAACCACACATGAACAGGGCATAAATAGAAATAGCATTATATCACAAATACTGACCACTGCATTCAGTCAAAACAACACAAAGCCACAAGAGTTTTAATCAGGATTGAAGAACAAAGAGGGAAACTAGGGAAACAAGACACTTTTAGGACGGAGGGGGAAGGGGATTGAGGGTGCGCATAAGCATAGACAGGTGCTCATTGGCATCCTCATGAGCCTTGATAAGTTGCCTGCTGCGAGCCTTAACTTCCTCACTGAGTGAGGCATTTGTCTTCAACAACCTTTCATTTTCATCCCTCAACTTTTGCAACACCTGCTCATTTCCATCACTGGTACCAGGTCCTCTCGAAACCGCCTTCTGTAATTCAGACTTCAGTGTAGCGATTTCAATCTCCTTGTTATTCAGAATCTCAGTAAGATCAGTCACTTCCCCTCTAGAACATTTGCCACTTAAGATCTGCCCCTAACTTTTCATTCAACACACTCACATTCCAGCAGGGTGACAGCAGTAAACATTTGCTTAGTAGTACCTGGTACCCCTCTTCCCAAAGGCACTTCAAAATGGTTGAATACAAAATTCAGCAAGTACCCATAAGGAATGCCATGCTTGGCCAACTTGCAGGTCATTACCCTGTGCATATGTTCCAGCATAATGGCAGGGAGGTTGATCTCTTCAAATTCATCAAGCTTCTCCATGAGAAACAGATCAGCGACGGATGCCACTGTTCTCTTTTCAGTCCTAGGCACCAACACCTTGTTGATGAACTCAAAAAGCAACTGATATTCCCCTTTAAGAAACTTCTTTGGTAACCCTGCACGCTTGATATCTCCACGTTTTGTGGCAAGTTTTGTGAAGTCACTGGATGGTTTACCCCCTTCAATCGTTCGAATTCCTTCCATGGGCACACCTAGAATGATCCCCAATGTTTCTTCATCAAGACATATTTTAACATTTCTGACTGTAGTCATGATTCCACCATCCTCTAGAAGTTCCATTTTATAGAAAAATTCACGCACCTCAGGTTTGTGCAAGTACGGTACATGTGATTCAAAGAGATGGTTCCAACCTTGAATGGAGACAGCATAAAAAAGATTTGGTACTCCAAACTCTGTTAGAATGTCAGGATCAAACACTCTGCCATTCAGAACCTTTTGGTTCTCCATTGCTGCTATTCGCTTCTCCCTTGTCATTTCCTTTTCTTCACTTTGTTTTTTAACCCTAGGACCTGGTCCCTTTATGGGTTTTAATTTTTCAGCCACCTGTTTTCTAACTTTCTCCCTTTTCACAGGAGATTTCTTTGCAGCCTTCTGGAGTAGGAAAGGAGAAGTTGAATGAACTAGGGTTTTCAACTTCTTGGGAGATAGGGATCTTTGAAGAAGATTTAGAGTTAGACATTTGGGGGAAGAAGGAAGACACTTGAAGAAAAATTACTGAACCAGAAAAAGGAATACTTGAAGAGATTTGAAGAATTTGATTCACTAAAACTAGTTTTAAATAGAGCCAAAAGGGTATCGGGTCCCTAAAGTAGCGACCTTTGGTTTTTAAAGTGAAAAGACATTTGAAACTGACGCGATGAATGGGTGAGGGACACGCGGCAGTGATGTTGACAAACAGACAGTGTAGCGTAAGTGATACTAACCTCAGGAGGACCAGGTCCCCTTTTCAGTTTGCAACCCTGTCTGTATGATTTGATCTTCCCTTCAGCTAGACACACCATGAGTGTATACCTGCATTATGGTACCAGAAGTGAATTCTTAGGTGACAAGCATTAAACATGTATAGATACCTGCCCTCCTTAACATAATCAAAATAGAAGATTTTTGTGCAAACTTGTTAAGGAATCAGGTAATCTTCTGCATCCCCAGCCTCATCCTATTTTTAATGAAGCATTCTTTACTCAGGGGCTTTGTAAAGATGTCAGCCAATTGATCTTCAGTCTTGTAGAATTTCATCACCACATTTTGCTTCTCAACATTATCCCTCAGAAAATGATGCCTCACATCTATGTGCTTTCTTGTCTTGTGCTGCACAGGATTTTTGGCCATATTCATTGCACTGGTGTTGTCACACATTAAAGGAATTATGTCAGTGAGAACACCAAAATCCTCCAATTGCTGCTTGATCCACAACAGTTGAGCACAACATGAAACAGTAGCTACAGATTCCGCCTCAGCAGTGGACAAAACAACTGAATTTTGTTTCTTTGTCCCCCAAGATATCAATGAAGATCCAAGAAAATGTGCCATGCCTAATGTACTCTTTCGATCTATAAGAAAGCCTGCATAGTCAGCATCTCAACTCCATCTTCATCCAAGTCAAGCTTCACACTTGTGCTCATGGGAGTGTCAAGAACTTTTGCCTCAATCAGATTGGACTTTCGAAGCAGTTCCTTGATGTATTTCTCTTGACATATAGAGGTACCCTGAACGGACTGTTTGATTTGCAAGCCTAGGAAGAAAGTGAGTTCTCCCATCACGCTCATTTCAAACTCACACCTCATCAGATCAGCAAATTCCTTGCAAAGTAAATCTGTAGTGGTTCCAAAAATGATATCATCCACATAAACCTGCACAATCAACAACTCTTTTCCTCTCGATTTCAAGAACAGGGTATTATCAATTTTACCTCTTTTGAACCCATTTGCAAGAAGGAATTTTGATAGGCGTTCATACCATGCTCTGGGAGCTTGTTTCAACCCATACAGAGTCTTGTCTAACTTCAGCACATGATTTGGTAGTTCTGCATCTTCAAAGCCTGGGGCTGTTTGACATACACTTCTTCCTTCAGATTCCCATTCAAGAAGGCACTCTTGACATCCATTTGAAAGAGCTTAAATTCCATGTGAGTAGCAAATGCTATCAAGATTCTGATGGCTTCCATTCTAGCTACCGGAGCAAAGGTCTCATCATAGTCAATCCCTTCCTCTTGGTTGTACCCCTGCACTACAAGCCTTGACTTGTTTCTTGTAATGGTTCCATGTTCATCAAGCTTGTTTCTGAAAACCCACCTAGTCCTATGATAGTTCTGTTGAGGCGTCGGGGGACCAGGTGCCACACTCAGCTCCTCTTAAACTGATTGAGTTCCTCATGCATGGATGTTACCCAGTCTGCATCCTGTAAAGCTTCCTTGATGCTCTTTGGTTCAATAGATGACATAAAGGCTGAATAAGCAACGAGATTTCTTGTCCTGGATCTAGTTTGAATTCCAGAGTCAAGTGGGGAAATCAGATTGTCCAATGGATGTGAGGATCGATGTTTCCATCCTGACTTTCTGACCGACTATACTTTAGTTTTAGCATCAGATTCAACATCATTATCTTCATGATTTTGAGGTGGAACCTCCTGAGTAGTATCAGAGGGACCAGGTACTCCTGTGAGATCTGCAACAATTTCCTTTGTGACCTGTTTGTTTCCAGGGTTTAGGCTGTCATTGTCTTCTCTTTCCTTGATCAGCTCCTCGATCTCATTGTCTCCTATGTGATCATTATTTTTCTCAGATTCATCAAATGTCACATGAATGCTCTCTTCAACACAAAGAGTTCTTTTGTTGAACACTTTGTATGCTTTGCTAGTGGAGGAGTATCCCACAAGCACATCTTCATCACTCCTGGCATCAAACTTACCCAGATCATCCTTTCCATTATTTAGTACAAAGCATTTGCACCCAAATGGCTTAAGGTGGGCAGTTGAAGGCTTTCTGTTGTTCAGCAATTCATAAGGAGTCTTCTTCAACATAGACCTGATAAGGCACCTATTTATGACATAGCATGTTGTGTTGAAAGCTTCTGCCCAGAAGTTCATAGCAAGCCCTGAGTCAATTAACATAGTTCTTGCAATATCAACCAATGTCCTGTTCTTCCTTTCAACCACTTTATTTTTGCTGAGTAGTTCTTGGTGCAGAGAAGTTGTGATTGATTCCGTTTTCAGCACAAAAACTTTCAAAATGAGAGTTTTCAAACTCTGTGCCATGATCAGACCGGATACTAGCAATTTTGGAGTTGACCTTCAGTTGAATAGCTTTGGCAAAGGTGATCAGAATTCCAGCAGTCTCATCCTTTTTCCTCAGAAACATATTCCAAGTGTACCTGGAGAAATCATCTTCAACTACAAGAATATACTTCTTACCTCCTCTGCTTTGAATTCTAACAGGTCCACATAGATCCATGTCCAAAGGTCTGGTTATGCTCACTCCCTTCTTAGCCTTGAAGGATGATCGTGTTAGTTTCCCTCTTGCACAGTCATCACAGACTTTATCATTTGAAAATTTCAGCTTTGGTAATCCGCGGACCAGGTCCCCTGCAACCAGCGAGTTAAGTAGAGAGGAACTTACATGACCTAGTCATCGATGCCATAGATTTGCATCGTCAGCTTGAGCACTCAGGCTGTCCCCTTCAATAGAATCAAGATCAACAATGTACATATTTTTGACTCTTTTTGTAGACATCACAATTTTCTTGGTTGCACAGTTTGTAACAGACATTTATCAGCCATGAACTTGACCTCATTTCCCTTGTCACAGATTTGAGATACACTCAAGAGAGTGTATTTCAAACCATCCACATAGTGTACATTGTCTATAGAATTATCAGCGAAGCGAATCTCCCTATCCTGCCCATACCAAGAATAAAACCTTTCTTTCCACCACCAAATGACACACCACCACCCTGGTGTGCTTTCAAAGAGAGGAAGTTTAAAGTATCTTCAGTCATGTGTCTTGAGCATCCACTGTCCATGTACCTTCACTGACTCCTTCCTCTCTTCTACATAAGAATCACTTATTAGATTTAGGAACCCACTTCAGACGGAGTTCCCAATAACTATCAAAAGGATTAATAAGAAACCTTCCTGTCTAGGGGGCAAAGTGTTCTTAGTGAAATGGTAACGGGGACCAGGTCCCTTGTGTTCACTTTCATCATTGTTTTCAGATCTGACAAATTTCACATGTTTTTCTTTTGCTTTTCTCAGAGTCTCACACTTTTCTTTTAGATGACCATTACGCCCACAGTGAGTGCACAACAGATTGTCAGATACAAACACATATTTGCTATGAGGATTATAGGGAAGTTCCATTGGTCTGCATCCTAACCCTTTCTTTCCATTGAAACTCTGATTAGACAGGTTAGAGAGTATCTTAGAGGAATCTCTCCACTTTAGAGAGTGGCTTAGCTCCTCCTTGACCCTAATCAGATCCTTTCTCAGTTGGGAATTAGTTTCAAGAGAAGCAACTAGCTTAGACTCAGAAATTTTAAGCTTTTCTTCCAGTTCTTTCTCAAAAATGCTAAGCTTTCTCTTTCCACCTATTGAGGAACCAGGGTCTTCCTCAGGTGTTATGTTGCTATTTTCTAGAGTACCTATCCTTACACTCATTTCAGAAACTTGAGACATGAGAGCAGAGTTCTCATCCTCACACAAACTTAATTTTTCATTCAACATTAAGTTTTCAGTGGTTCGTTTATCAACAGAGTCAATAAGCAATGCAGCAAGAGTCCTCAAATTTTTAATGGGAAGAGTATCTAGATCATCTTTAAGATAAAAAAGAGTTACCTCATTTAGATCCTCTTTATCATCAGACTTTGCCATTAATGAGAAGATGGAGTTGAAGACATTTTCATCATCTTTAATTGCCATCATTGAAACATCTTCATGACTTTCTGTATCTTCTTCTGATTCACTTGAATCATTTCCCCAAACATCAAAGGCTTTTCTCACCAACTGATCAACATGTGCCTTCCTTTGAGCATGGTCTGGGACCAGGTCCCTCTTACGAGGTCTGGTGTCATGAGTTTCCTGCTTTTGACTAGGACAATCCCTCATGAAGTGACCAGGCTTGCCACATTTATGGCATAGATCATTTGCAGTAGCGGTTCTGTTGGCAGAGGTTTTCTTTTGGAAGCCTCCATGCTTCTTTATGATCTTCTGAAATCTACTAGTGACATAGGCTATTTCATCCTCCTCCTCAGTAACATCATTTTGAGAAGTTTTAAGAGCAATCGATTTCTCCTTCTTTCCCTCATTCATGATTGTCCCATGTTGCTTGTTCAGCTCATATGTTTGAAGATTTCCAATCAGTTCATCCATGGCAAGAGTCTTCAAATCTTTTGCTTCAGTTATAGCATTCACCTTGCTTTCCCAAGACTTGGGAAGCACTTTGAGATTTTTTTGAACTTGTTTGCTCAAGGGAATAGGCTCACCAAGGCATCTCAGCTCATTGGTTATAGATGTGAATCTTGAGTTCATCTCGAAGATGGTTTCACCTTCCTTCATGCAGAAATTCTCGTATTGAGTCGTAAGCATATCGACCTTTGACTCCTTCACTTGTGTGATTCCCTCGTGAGCAGTTTGGAGACAGTCCCAAATCTCCTTGGCCGTTTCACAGGCGGAGATTCGGTTATACTCATCTGATCCGATTGCACATACTAGAATCTTCTTAGCCTTATAGTTCTTCTCTATCTTCTTCCTATCTGCTTCATTGTACTCTTTTCTAGTTTTGACAACTGTTGTGGTGAGTTCTCCATCTTTCACTTCCTTCGTAGGGATGTATGGTCCGTCAAGAATTATGTCCCACAACTCAGTGTCTTCAACATTGATATAGTCATGCATGCGATTCTTCCACCATCCATAGTAGTGTCCATTAAAGCGGGGTGGTCTGGTAGATGACAGACCTTCTTCCATATTGGGTGGAACTGCCATTCCTTCAGGATCTTTTCTTTTCTTGGTGTTAACCAAAACGAAAAGTCAAGCTCTGATACCACTTGTTGGAATGTATGCGTCCACCGATGTAGATGGGACCAGGTCCTCAACACAGTTACAATAATAGACAGTAAAGAACAAATGCTGAAAGTAAAGATAAACAATCAACTTTACGTGGAAACCTCCTTGCTCAAGGGAGTAAAACCATGACCTGTTCTCAACAGGACTTTTCAAACTGCTTCCATTAATCTTCTCCAAGCAAAAGTAAAAGCCAGTTTACAAAATGAGATTAGCCTGCTAATCTCCACACTAAGCAATACCTCCTATCACTTAGCTGAGCCAGAGCAGATACAACACTACCCACTATACTAATCCTAACCGATTAATATAGACTTTAGAGTAAGAAACTAAGTTACCCTTAACCTAGTTCTTACAATGATTCACACAAACTTGAAACGTTTCTATCACAAGCGAAACGATTCCTACAATATAAGCACGATTACAAGCAAACAAAGTAACAGCTGGTACAAGAAGCACTTGAAGCAATCGATCAGGTCCCTGCTGTTTTGAAGCTTGAAATATCTCTCTTTTGAATGAATGAGATAATTTGTTGTTTTTCCTTAGATATATTTAGATATGAAAAGTTATTATCCAATGAACAAGCAACCTCGTCGCTTCTGATTGGTGGAGTACTCTGCAGCTTCACCAACTTTCTGACGCAGACAGCTTTCCAGCTGTACAGCACTTTGACCACTGGACGAGTATTCATACTTTGCAGAGGACCAGGTCCCTGCACTTGTGAGGAGATCATCAAAACATCTAGGAACATAAACACTTATCAATTTCCCCCTTTTTGATGATAACAAAAAATTTGCATAGCTCCTCACGTGAGTGAACAATCATTCATTCAATAACTGGTGTTCCCCCTTAATCAGTTCCCCCTTAATCGCCGAACGAATTGTTATCCATCATACAAATAATCGCTTCTGATTGGTGAAGTACTTTGCAACTTCACCAATTTTCTGACGCAGACAACCTTTATAGCTGTCCAGCATATTGACACTGTACGAGCATACTCTGCAAAGGACCAGGTCCCTGCACTTGTGAGGAGATCATCAAAACATCTAGGAGAGTTAGCACTTATCAGGTCTCAATGTAACAATTCAGATACACAATTAAATAATATTTTTCCCATATATTTCTCACAGTACACAGACCCCTAGTGTCAATAAGTGGTCAGATTGGAAAGGAGTCATCCTATGATTAGTAAGGATCATATAAGATCGCAAGAGGGATCCTGAGGCTGAGATCCTAACAATCCTACTACTGCAATTTAGGAAGTTTTATTCTTTTTCTCAGCGTTTCTCCATAACTTGTAGATTTCATGTTATAAACTCCGAAAAAACTTACCTAATAAATAATGATGGACAATAATGTGCTTGAATATGACAGGGATTAGTATGATTCAGGATAATACCTCAGCAGTTACAAAATAAGTATCAATAGCGAAGTGGTAATCGGATATGAGAAAGATTCTCTGAAGATGTGCTTCACGGAACTAGCATAGTGGCCTTAAGGAAGTGGATGTATGGGTTTTGTACAGACCTGTTCATCTCTGTGGACTGAAACTGGGACTGAGTGGTCCTCCTCTCTAATACAACAAAGTCCCATGGCTACTTTGTCATATCTTCATACCTAACTTGCAGTACAATTCAAAGGCTTTGTTTGATGTCGTTCTCCATTAGCTTGTCCTACTTTTCGAATAAGATGTATGAACTTTGTGACAAACGATGGAATTTTTCCTCTTTTAAGTTAATAAGAAACAGTAAGTGAGTCCAAGGATAAAGGCAAAGATAGGAATGCTTATTGCAAATAGAGTTGAGCGCAAAAACCAAGCCCTTTAATAAATGAGCTGCAGATGTTATGGCAAACATAGATTTTGAAAGATATGTTGCTTTGAGTGAGTACTGACATGCAACCAATTTTTAACTCTCTCTACTATGTTGTCAGTGCCTTTCTAATACGTATGAAATTTATTTTGCTTGATCTTTTGCGAGTAATTTTGTTCTGAGTTGTGCCTACCTCGGAATGCATTTCAGAGGATGGTAGACGAAGAAGAGTTGCAGTTTCACGAGGAATACATGAATGAAAAAGATCCTAGCATCCTCCATTTCTTGTTAGCATCTGGAGATGAGGTATGACACATTGGAGTTTTGGATGCATTTATACTGCCAAACAATTTGGTTTAGAGGCTTCTCATGCATTAAGTTGTAGGTCTCAAGCAAGCAACTTCGTGATGACCTCATGACAATGCTTATAGCCGGACATGAAACATCTGCGGCAGTGCTCACATGGACCTTTTATCTGTTGTCCAAGGTTGGTCTACCTCTGTCAATTTCAGGCTGAGGCTGCCTTTTTATGGGTGAAAATTCCTTCCTTCGTTTTTTTTACAGGGGGGGGGGAGGGGATGAGTAACAGTAGCATGGCATAACTAATCATATGTATATGCTCTTATGTGCATATGACTTCTATAAAATTGAATAACAATCAATTACAAGAAGATTGAGAAGTCGGAGTTCAGATAACTCTATGCAGATGTTCTTTAAGATCTATGTGAAGCTTTTTCCTTGTAAACATTATGTGCGTCTTTGATAGAATTTACAAGTGTCATTTTAGATCATCTGCTTGTTGCGTTTCACTTCAACTTTATACTGGCTAGAGCGAATGTGTTTCTCATGGTTGAACTTTTGGATATTATGATTTATTCAAGATATGAAAAAGGAGATAAAGCTAGGTAGCTGTGAAGTTCTTCATTATAGTATCTGACCTCTCTTTCAACCCTGATAAACTGCAGGAACCTAGTGTCATGGCCAAGCTTCAAGATGAGGTGGGTTAAAATATAAGTGTTTTCACTTAGACTTATTAAATCAGCTTTATGGAGAACAGTCACTTGGATCTGATATATAGTGTATTTATTGTTAATTTCAGGTCGATTCAGTTCTAGGGGATAGGTTCCCAACCATTGAAGATCTAAAGAAACTCAGATACACAACTCGTGTGATTAATGAGGTGAGATGAATGTTACCTTCAAGCATAAATCCTTTTATTGTGCTTCCAAGTGTATACTTTCTGAAATTTTTCTTTTTGTTTTGCAGTCTTTAAGACTATATCCACAGCCACCAGTCTTGATTCGTCGTTCTATTGAAGAGGACAGAGTTGGAGGTTACCCAATTAAAAGGTTATCCCTAAATATGTTCTAAAAAGCATTTTGCACAAGCCTGATCAATTAAATATTTGTCCCACGAGTGCATACAATCTTTGGAGAGACTGAAGATGCATCTCTCCTTCCCTCATAACAGAAATAATAAGAAACAAAGGGATGAAAAGAAATAATTAAGCTTGCTTTTAGCATGTTAGGTGTAGGCTGTTAGATAATGAAAATCAACTGATCGCCTTTGCCAGCATTTGCTTTTGAATAATACCTCATTGAGCTTACTACCAATATTGGGCACTCTTGTACGCTCAGGGTGCAGAGATGCTTAAACTAGTGGATACTGCAGATAATTTCTTCTTGCTCAGAGAAATAAATAAACTGGTGTTCCTAGTTTTTTGAAACATTTGCTCCATAAATATTTCCGATAGTAGTATACTGATGTCATTTTGTCAGCTCTAATCTTAAAGCATTTTTGGTAGTTAGGAAATAGTTTCAGCAGACTTCTCTTCCTCATCTGATTTGCACCCTGATGTCCTCCCTTCGCCTAATAGTAGCTGAGCACAGAACATGGAGGGCTATTGGCCATATACTTCTATTAATGTCTATTATTTTCAAACACTTGGGTTTGACATGGGGCCCATGCTTAATGAAACTGTGGTCATATCTTCATAAAACTTGAAAGAGGAACTTACATCTGCACCATATTTAGCTGGTGGCCATTATTTGGTCTAGGTTTTAGATCATCATATTCTGAAATTATTTTAGCACTTTCATAGGGGTGAAGACATTTTCATTTCTGTTTGGAACTTGCATCGATGTCCCAATCATTGGGAAGAAGCTGATAGATTCAATCCTGAGAGGTGGCCACTTGATGGACCTAACCCAAATGAGACGAACCAAAATTTCAGGTATTGCAGTTGTCAGCTCATTAGTGTGTTGTGTACAAAAGAGGTAGCTTAATTTTGTCTGTATTTTTGGTAAAATACTTGTCATTCTTGAATTGCATGTTAATTTTAATCCCAGTATTAGAGAGATGTTTTTTTTTGTTTACTGTTTTTGTTTTCTAATGACTTACCAATGAAATGACATGACCGAAGGCAATCATATTTATGGTAGTTGACATTTCAAATTAGAGTTACTGAGCTCAAAAACTTCTATGTTCCTCATCACTATTTTGATTTTATTGATTTGAGCCATGTTATATGTGGTCTCTTTCACCATTTGGAGAAGTATGAGATAGATATTTTTACACTTTGAACTCTCCCTTCAGTCTAACATCGGTGAAATAGATTGGAAATACTGTTTAAGTTATGCATGCTGGGAGGATCCACCAAATGGTTGGAGTTTAAGTATACCTAAAATATAATTCAACTTTTTTATCAAGTAAATCATTGTTGATTGGGTTTCTGGTTGCTGTGCAACCAATATTTCTAGAACTTAATTAGTCAATCTCTTGTTTTAGTTGGCAATTACGAAGCAAACAATGCTTTATTGTCATAGATGCCCAGTCTTTCCTACTCGAAATTGTCCTTCTCTATACTGCATTTTTCTTCTGATGTAGTTTATAATAACTCCCATAAGGTGGTTACTTTTAGGAGAAAAGATCACTGCATTGGAAAATTTGCAGATGATGAGGATCTGCAGAGTCCTTTTTTGAGTTATTTGAAGAATCTTGACTTTGCAAATTTTGTAGTTCACTAAGTGATATTTCAATCATGCCACATAGCATTCTTCATACATGAAACCACTTCCGACTTCATCTCAGATAACAGTTGACAAAGGCAATTTGTTAGAATATCAGTAGCACTCTTTGTCTATTTCCATGTAGAGCTAATATCAGCATGCTTTAACATGGGAAAGTATACCATTTTAGAGCTTGAAACAGACATGAGCTAAAATGGCTTTTTCCATTCCATTCTTACAGTTACCTTCCCTTCGGCGGAGGACCAAGAAAATGTGTTGGAGACATGTTTGCCACATTTGAGGTAATCCTTTAAATAGTAGACTGCAGTAATGAGGACGTTGCTTGTCATTACTGCATTTAACATTGGTATATCTTCAAGAGCTCCCCTCATAATGTTTATCTATCTTCAGAATTTAGTGGCAGTTGCAATGCTTGTTCGACGATTTGATTTTCAAATGGCTCTTGGAGCTCCTCCTGTGAGTTTTGCTGTTCTCACTTAATTTTTGGCTTTTCTGTACATGTTACACCTGGATGAACTTTAGATATGGCCTCTTATCTTACTTACCTACTCGAAACTTTTGAGTATAATCAACTTGGCTGCAGGTTAAAATGACCACTGGGGCTACCATCCACACCACAGAAGGATTAAAAATGACTGTAACACGAAGAACAAGACCTCCAATAGTGCCCAAATTGGAGATGGCAGCAATAGAAGTAGATGTCAACTCAGTGTCAAGCGAAAGAGCCGAAGCTGAAGCTTCTACTGTTCGACCATAATAGAACTGAATACAAGCAACATCAGCATGTATTTAACAGACAGGGAACTATGTATGTTTAGGGTCCTTAATGCTGTCAGTCAAGATAAGGAAGTCACTGTAAGTATAATGGTATACAATGGACCCTTATAGACAAAAATCTCATTAAAATTGAATCCATTTTTGGTGGCCTGTTCTTTATTGAGCCTTGAAATGGTCAAATTTCATTTCAATGGAGCTATCGATTATCTCATTAACGCCTCACTCCATTCCAAAACAAAAACAAAAAGAAAACCTCACAATTGGAAATACAATCAAACTCGGGGACATGGTCCCGAATTCTAATTTCATGGTTTCTTTTTGATACCTAGGTTACACATCCAGCAAGCTTTTCTATGTCTACACCAACATGAATCATACAGAAGCATAATTTGAATAAGAAAAATTAGGAGTGCCCGAGACAGCGTCTTAGGGAAAAGAAATGGGGAGAACGAGGCGAGACCTCAGGCTTAGGCTCAAGTGATTCTAGAGGGAAATGTTTATAGAATGCTTTCACAGCTCCAGTCACTCCATCCTCATGTTCCATGGCTTTTGCTAGTTCTACAGCACATTCTTTTACCTGTACCACCACAAAAGTACATCACTTATCAAGCAACATCATGTATCATAATAATGGACATCCCTCCAGAATCACAATAAATAAAACACTAGGAAGAAACTAACTACCTTTGGTTCTAGCATGAACCAGATGGCAGCGACCAGCTTTTCAAGGGAGAACTCGTCCACAGGGATGGGAGCAGGACCTACTCCCCTGGCATGCACACGTTCACCCCAAAATTGTTGATCCCCAAAGAAAGGTACCACGGTTGTTGGGCACTGAAAAACATCCAAAATGTTATCATTCAGAATAAGACAATATACAGGAATATCATGATGTTCAAAATCAAATATTACTGCAGCTTTTAGTCCAGCAGCAGTTGTTCCAGCACCTCCATGATGCACCTGGAAGAATGAACAACAATATCTCCACATATCATCGGCTGTTTAATAATCAAAAGGCTAAACTACTTTATAAAATATGTTATTGACCTACTATTTTATCAAGTTGAGGTGAGGTTAAAGTTTATGCACATGATATAAAGAATTTGTCCCAATACAGATCATGCACTATATACAACAACATACCCAATGTAATTCCACAAGTGGGGTTTGGGGAGGGTAGGATGTACACAGACCTTACCTCTATCTTTGTCGGATAGAATAGAGAGGCTCCAATAGACCCTCGGCTCAAAAGAAATGTTATCAGAAAAAAAGGTATCCATGATGTTGTTCAATAACATTCAAACTCGTATTAAATTTTCCCCAAGTGTAGATTAAGATTCCATAACCCAAAATACTAAGCAGAATGACCTTCTGTAGCCATGGGGAAAGAAGGATAAGCTTTAAATAATCGGGTAGACAGCAATTAGGAACTAATCCAAGAATTGAACTGGATCAATAAACTAGTGGTTCACCCAAGGAGTTTCTTAAATTAAAGTATATTTGTGGTAGATGCGATACAAAGACACAAAGCATGGGCAGAATCACAATTCATCAACTTACAAATTTATTCCATAACCACAGCACTAATCATCAATCCAATACAGTCCTTAAGCAGTCTAAGATGAAAAGATGGGGGAATGGAAGAACATATGCAAATTTAGATGAAGACAGACCAATTAAACGAGGTAAAGAGGTTGTACCACAGCAGCACATTGCAGGAATAGCCAATCATGAGGGCAATTATCCAACAGGTACACAAAATCCTTGGTTTCCTTCACTGGGAGAAGATGATTTAGTCTTATCAGCTAATACAATCAATCATAAACCTTGTGAACTGCAGTTAGTTGTACGCATGATGTGACAAATAAAAAATTTGAGTAACTTACTGTTCCCAAGGCCACCCCAGCCTTTGTTAATAATACCTCTTTGTCCAGTAATTTCTAGAGCTTGAACAATTATCTCGGTCATTTTTTCAGGTTCTTGAACAGGCTGTGAAAAACAATCTTGAGAAATTTTACACTAAAAGTTAAGCATAATACTTCAAAAGTCCACATAAATTAGCATAACATTTCAGCTGACTCTGAATCCGATGTGGGTAGACTCATGAAAAGCAAGAAAGAAACCACTGGCGGTTATTGTAATACTTACAAAACTTACAAAGGTAAGCTTGATACTTAAAAACCAACACAAATTAGTATAATATTTCAGTTGATCTTGAATCCCATGTACTCCCTCTCCCTTTGCCTGACAATAGTTGTCCACTATTGACTATGCACAGGGATTAAGAAGCAGTAAATGATAGGGGTAATTTTTGCCAAATCACTCTTATTAAATATAAGTCATCTAAACATTGAAAAACAAATAGTATATAATAGCAAGGGTAAAAACGACACAACATGCTAAATGATTCATTGATTTTATAAACTGTACAAGTATTGTTGGACGATGGACAGAGGGAGTAGCTTAGACTCATAGCAGCAAAGAAATTATTGGCGGTCGACTTACAAGACTTCCAAAGCCAATATAGATAGGATTTTCACCATCTTCAAGCCATTTAACGAGTGATTCTGGGGGTTCATAATTGGAAGCAAGGTCTAGGAAGCAAAACCCCACCACGTCAATTTTTGGGCCCCAATCTGCAAATCACCCAATAGAAATGTAAGTGTTACTCAGACAGGCATGTTCTGCTGACAATTCCCTCAGTAATAAGGAAGGCAACAAAATGATAAAAGGACAACTCTTTAGTGACAATTCAACTATCATGTTCAGAAGAAAATGAAGAAAACAAGAACCTTTATCTTCTAACGAAATTTACTTGCAGAATATACAGTTTGTGATGCAGCATGCCATCTTTATCAGAAGGAATAGCAGAATGTTAGATGCACTAACTTAGTTTCTCCCAGATTAATTTTGCGAAAAAGGAATAAATAACAGTTTTAAAAATCTAAAACGTTGGTTACTTTGGTGATAAAATAGGATTGGAAATCAAGTACTTTGCATATATTTATGCTAAGTACAACCACATACAGATATTTTTGAAGAAACAAATTTAGCAACTTAGAAGCTACAAAGGAAGTTGACGCGGGAAAAGGCAACATCTACCTAGACATGTTTTTTTTTTTAATTGGTAATGTTGTATTCCTCAGAATTAAGCATTAAGGATATGTTGGAGACCTCCATAAATTGCCAACAGAAAGGAAAAGAGCAAGGCTAATTACTGGGAGCTTAACAGATCAACTAATTGTTCTACTTCCTCTATACAACTCCTTTTTACACCAAAAATATAAAGATACAATACATTTCTCTTCCACTATCGGTATGGAGTTTGATTTGTTCTCAAAGCATCTTCCATTCCCTTTCTTCCATATTGACCACCATATGCATGCTGGGATCATTCTCCACCATTTATTTTGGCTCTTGCTCCTCCCCTCTCCTAATCCATCAACTTAGTAGGTTAGGTCAACAGTGTGTTCTGGCATTGTTGAGATGGTGTTTGTGAGCCTCAGGAACAAAGCCCAAAACTGGTTTGTAACTCTGCAGTGCAAGAATAGATGTCAATTGGTTTCATCTGTCTCATTGCAGAGAAAATATCTGGACACTAATTGAAGCCCCGTCTTCTTCAGCGCCTCCTGTGTTAAGCATGCTCTCTTAGCTACTAGCCATGTTAGTTCTTGATTAATTTCTTCAAATCTACAAGTGACCATTTGATCACAACTATCCACCATTTCCCCCTCCAGATTGGAGGAAAACAAACCATAATCCCTCCACTCCTTCCAAAAGCAGCCATATGAATTTCTCCTAGAGTAAGTGACAACTTTCACTTGGCTTGTAGTGAAATAGGTTTGCTCAACATCCAGATACGTCGCGTACGTCCTGATACATCGCGTAAAGTGATGTATCCGGCTTATACATCGCACCAAGTGATGTATCCGAGAATAGGACAGAGTAGCGATTTTTGTAATTTTTTCAAATAGTAGGGAATTTTAGAGAATATGGTCAAGAAAACCTCACAAAGAGGGGCATACAAATGTGTCCAAGATGCTATTTTTTTGAGCAACAGAGACATTCAACCATTTGTTTTTACACTGTAAAGTGGTTAGCCAACTATGGAACCTGTTCACTAGTTTTAGAGGCATAAGGTGGACTATTCCTGATCAGACTCTAGTAAGCTAGAACAATGAGGGTAGTGGTAGCACAGACCAAAACAGATGGAGAATTGTCCCACCAGTGATATAGTGGACCATTTGGAAGAAGAGAAATTCAAGATGTTTTGAAAGTATCAGTAGTCCTTCACATAGGATTAAAATGAACTGCATTATCAGTTTTTGCTATTGGTGTAGTTTTGAGTATATAGATGATACTGTAGCAATTGTAGACATCTTAGGATACTTGTTAGATGAAATAGGACCTAGAGATAATTTTTCTTTTTTGGGTTGCTGAGCCTACTCAATTTGTTTGTAGCTACCTGCTACCTCTATGAATGTAAATTCTTGGGATCCCAGCCTTAGTGCGGAAGATTTATAAACAAACTTGTTCCCTTTGTCAAAAAAAAATAATTCTCCTAGAGTTGTTGATAGTAATTAATCTCATTCCTTGCTAGTTTTGTTTCCACCGACACATAAAATTCGCCACTGAAGCATCAAATTTCTCACTAAAGATCTTTTGCTCTCCCCATTTAAACCCCTTACATTCCATGATAAATTTTTTATTTTCTTGATATACCCGCTGATGTGATTCTCCCTCTTGCTCTTGGCTCCCCTTCCTTGAATTTCATGAAAAAAGACGGGTTCCTTACCTCCTTCTCCTGTTTCCCCTCCCTTTTTCGATTTTGTTCCAGCTCTCTCCTCTTATCAATCCTGAACAATAATCCACACGCTATCTCGTCGCACCACTCAAAAGCTGCCCCAAATTTCTTGCCTAATTTTATGACATGGGGGTGTATCCATAACGTGTCTTTCTCCTTTGCTTCCTCCTCACTGATCGGTTCATCCACTTGTAGTGGCTCTGTCGCTGAAATTCATTATCTGATATGGATCATCACCTTGTATCCCCTCTCTTTCCCACGTTAAGGCTTCCATAGTACTGCTTCCTACCATGGTTTTCTCTCCTTGTAGCGGTTGGTCCTCCATGCAAAATTTTATTCTCCTTTCCTAATGTTTCTCCCTCGTGAACCTGATGGCTTACAATTCATCAGTGTAAGGAAATCTTGGTGTATACGTAAAATTTGTGAAGGGCTCAGTTGTTCTTAATTTCTTTGAGCTTTGGGCAAGGTAGGCTTAATAACAAACCCAGTGCATATAGTATGGGTCCTTAAATAGAAGGATTTTTAGCTCATTGTTTCTAGGTGTCCCCTTTGACCCCAACCCTGTGGTCCAGCTGCCACGTGTCCTACTCCTGCTTTTATCCCACATGTCTTCCTCATTGGGACCCTCAATATCCAAAGGATATTTCCTGCAGTTTTATTTCCTCTTATGTGCATTGTTTCCTTTCCTTTCATACTACAACCTAGGTTGTCATCTTCTTTCCTCCTCTTGTCACTTTCACCTTGGACCCCGTGGCTCGTCATCCTTTACCCTTCTGTATCTCGCCGGCGCTTCTACCCAGATGGGTAAAGAGAACACCTGTCGTGAAGTTGGTAACCACCATTCAAGCTTCAATCCTATGCCCTGTCTCTTCCACTCTCCTATCATAATGTGTTCAGCAATCTCTCGTGACGGAAGTTCAAAAAGAAATTGAATTCCATTCAAATCGAACAACTGGAGATTGTGTACCCCTTTCCATGCTTGTTGATCCCATCTCCTTATGTCGTTACGAGTAAGGATCTCGTTGCAATCAGGGAAACTGCCCACCAGACACCTGCTGAGCAGCTCATTTCCACCCATGGAGTGGAGGAAGTTCCCCCCACTGTCTCATGTTCCTTTCATGATCATCTGTTTCTGTGTAAAGCTTCTTTATAGCTCCCTTCCCCTTTCAGTGTATTCAACTGCAGTGATCGCTTCAGCATTTAATGTAATCTGTGTAACTGCTTCCTTGTAAATGAAGCCTTCAGTTTTTGTGTTGAGCCCCCTCGACCCCTCATTAAAGCTGTTTTCAGGAAAAATGATGACAGATCTGGTCAATCCATATACTGCAAATATTGAGATGAATCTACCATATTTATTGAACTTCAGAGAAAAGTATAGAAAGGTGGAAATATCTCTGCATTTCCAAGTTTTAAGACTTTCCCCCTTATTTTTGATGCCTCACGTAGCCTTCTGTCGAGCAAATAACAGAGCTCCCTTGCTTAAAATCATCCTTCTCATGTAAAGCTTAGACCTTTTCACCCATTCCAACCAAGTTACTTCAGAGGGGTGGGGGACTAGAGGCAGGTAGAGCTAGAAAGGGAAAAGGAAAAGTAAGGTAGTCCCAACACAAGAAGAGAGTGCTCTCTTACTAGTACAGAAGGTAGTCCCAACACAAGCAGAGAGTGCTCTCTTACTAGTACAGAAGAGAACAATACTATCAAGGGTTTCTTCACAGGTCCTTCTTAAGTATGAAATACTATTCAAAGAAGAGGTAAGTTTATTTTATTTTTTTATGACAAGGGAAACCCGCAGCCGCTACCCTTTGGGTGCGCACAGGGTAAAATCCGTGCTCCTATGCAGTAGCTCGCAAACCACACAGGAGAGGTAACCCGTACTAGGCAAGCCCGGTGCAACGAGCTCGACCCAGAAGGCAAACCCCTTGCTTTCGCTGGCAAGGGGTTTCGAACTTGAGACCTCCAACATGGAAGTCCCAAGCCCAAACCACTGGCAGGTTCTAGATAAAAAGCATAGTGTGCATTATTCTGCCTGTACTCCCTTGTAACTAATTCTTGATGAAGCCCCCAAAACTTCCTCAAGCATGCTTCTCAGATAGTAGAACAGTACGAATAGTCACCAGTGAACTCCCACACAACTTCAACTCCTATCTTAACAATCAAATATGGCGGCAAGTTCTGTTCTATATACATGAACTAAGAAACAACATTCATCTATGGACTATTAACAACGGCTCATAATCACATTAAAACAGTCCTGTACTTCCTCACAAGTATACTATATGTGAGAATACTTGTGTAGTTCCCAACACTGAGAATACCTTACCAAGATGATAAACTAAACTAATGAAGCAACAGATCTCATTTATCCATAGAGGCAGACCTACTGGTTATCTACAGAAAAGAGAAGAATTACATTCCTCTTATGAGAAACAGGAGAGCAATCCTACAAACATCAAAATGAACCTAACCAATGAATGTATACGGGACTAGATTAAATGTCCCAACAAATTACACAGAACGTAAAATTGAATATAACTTAATTAGGACAAAACTGGGGTATGTGGAGTTATATGTGAGCCTTCTATTACCCACTAAAGAGTCCCTTGTTTCTACTTTTGGGAGGTAACATCTCCTTCCGACTTCGAAACCATTTTATTATTCTGGTCAAAAAATATATTTTTTTGGTTTCCCACCCGGTATCCTGTACCCACATTGGAGCCCAACTAAATCCGGGAAGTCCCACATTGGGGGGTAAAGTGCTCCCTAACAAAAGCGACTCTGTATGGTCTAAATCTTATTTAGTGTTGTGTCTAGCCAAACCTCCACCATTTCAATGTCTTGGGAAGAAAAGAGATACAGAAGCTTGTTCAAAGCCGGAACAGTTTATTACATAGTCATCCCAATAAACAGCTTCCAAGTGATTACAAAAGCTATTTCTGAATGCAATCCAAACCTAAAAATTGTTAGGTCCAAACTAACCATCTAGGGACATTAAAGCAAACGAGGACAGATCTGCCATTCAATTAAATTTCAACTTTCAACTTATGAAGCAATGTGTGTTCTCATCATGACCAAATGAATGTGAAGTACTTAAAAAGGTAAACAGGTTGGCAAAGACATCTACAATTTATTATCAAGGACAATTAAACTACGTAAATGAGCCATCAAAAATTCACTATGCATCATGACCATGCAACTCACAGGGTAGAGTCTATAACAAGATATTTGGAAAGAGACCTTTGGGTTTAGGAACTAGGTGTGGACTCCATATATACCCAAAAGGCACATCCGAATGGTAACTGTTGGAGTTACTCAAATAAGTTAATCGCCTTAACATCAACTTTTTCTTCCTGAAGTCATTTATCACATCCCAAATCCCAAGCCAGATCAGTCCATCAACAACTTGATATGATAGCTGCACAAGGCATTCAGAAATTAAATACAAATGATACAAAAAAGAATCAAGTGAAGTCGAAATGCTAAAGAATTTCTTTCTTTTTTCTGGAACTGGTAACTTTGAAATGTTAGAGAAAATAAATGTCATCAAAAACTCACTCTATTAGCAACTGACTGCTTGACACGAGAGAGAGGATGTGGAAACTCGCTAGTAGGCCTGCCAAGGAATGACAATAGGGAATTTTAGAAAGGTCGCATGTTACAAGAAACTCCATAATCCTACCCAGATAGAAAGAACGATAATTGCAAAAGAAACCTGAGGAAAAATTCTATTTTTTAAGGAGACCACTTACGTCCATGGCATTGTGAAAAATAAATGCAATGGTACTTGGAGGGCCTCTGCTACATGCGTATGTCCTAAACAAGTCAAACCAACAGATAAGTTGAATCACACAAATACGTGGGAAATGTTGCTTGATCCAACATATCATCAATCATGATAAAATTCAGCAGGTATTACTGTACTCTTGAATGAAAATCTTTTTCCCAATTAAATAAAACAAGATGATTTAAATAAGAAGAATTTCTTCCAGATGCCAGAAATACTGACAGGAAGCACCTGTGACATGAGTCAACGGCGTAACAACCAAGTTATACAGATCAAATGTCAAATGTCTTTACTTTGTGAAAACTGATGTCTCATTAAAATAAAACATCAGCAAGGTCAGAAGGTATAAATATTAAGTTGCTGATTTTTCCATGCAGTAATGAACTGACTGGCTTTAAGTATGAGCAATGCTATCCAAACAGAAACTTCGACAAAAAATCCATCACTTCCTATATGACTAGTGCAAACTGACATTCTAAGAATATGGAAAGACACATCAGTTGGTAATAAGGTTAGGCTAGTATTTGTCACAAACCAACCACTGGCATGGAATTGATAAGTAAAATTTAGATAAAATCAAACAACTGCTGGATCCATTACCTGGGAAGAAGAGGAATCAGTTTATCTGAAATTTGGAATCTCATCAACTGTTTTCTGTGTTTGTGCTTACTTTTACCAAAACCCACTGTATAAATAGATGGAGTATACTTTTTGACAACATTAGTTGTTCAAAAGTCAAAGAACCAATCCTTTTGACATACACAAAGATAGGGAATGACGATGTTTCTTAGCAACAATGTGAAGGTAAAACTACCCAAGCAATCTTATCAAAGCATGAATAGTTCATATTGTAATTCATCAAACTGATAGTCTTACCATATGCAGGAGGATTGGCAATAATGGCATTTACTTTGAATGGAACATTTGACTCTGGATCGGGATCTACGCATGCAGGTAGTAAGGAGAATACAATATCTTTTATTTGATTACGTTGAATAAGTATTTCAGAAGGTCCAGATGGCAAAAACCCTTTATTCTTTACCATGTCTGCAAGAACATATATGCAGTGATCAAGTTTGCTGATTGTATCTACTAAATTTGATAGGGAGCGATTCTTAACAAAAAGTAACAAAGAGAGAGAGAGAGAGAGAGAGAGAGAGAGAGAGAGAGAGAGGAGTGCATCAACAATTTTCGACCATCAATATATAGCAAAGTTGTGAAGTGCAAACAGTCCAACCATAATACTTCTGTTTAAGCACCAAACATATTAAGTGAAATTGAGAAAGGAATTTCTCTATTTCAATACAATATACAAGCAGAAAGGCGAGTTAAGGCTGAGGACAGACGAATGGCATAAATCCAACTACTGCGACAGAATCTTGGCGCATCAAATTGTTTCTTGTTTTCTGCATCAATTTCCCCAAATAATGAGGATCCAATTTCAAAGCTTATGCATGTACAATCACTTGTATATTTTACCAAAATGTACCTCACATGAACAGGAAACTACATTCCAAAGATCAAAAAAAGCCATCTGAAAAGGCTATCAACAAGTGTGCTCCTTGGTTTCTCCATAACACACATAAAAAGCAATAAGAAAAGTGCTCTGGATAAGCTTTACTCTTCGCCTTAACCCACTAGCTGTACACACTATAGGATATCGAAAATCTTGTTATTCTTGAGTTGCAAACAACTTCCAAGGGAACTCTCTAGCATGCTTTACTTCACACTGAAAACCCAATTCCACATTTGTAAGCATAGTACTTGGCAGCTACTCACTCCTTTATAAATTAAGTGCTAATTATTTGTTGTGGGATTAAAGCCTAGAGATGCAAGTGGTAGTGAAAGTAGTAGAGAGCTCACACAAATATATAGTTTTCCACAAATACATCCAGTCATGTTATTTATGCAATTATGCTAGCAGAAACCTCATGGGTGCACCAAAATTTAGCTAGAAATAAATTTTATATTTACGAAATCATGTGACCCCAATTGACAAGGCTCGTCTATTCCCCTCTCTCTCTCTCTCTCAAGTACACACATAAAATCCAAACAAGCTAACGTCACGTGCTCTACACGGTGGGGGTCCAACATCACATCACATCACATCATTTACTGTAGTTCAGATTGCCCATTGTTTCCAAACTGATTCAGCACATCCACCCAGCATTATAACAGTGAGTGATCCACACATCTTACCCTCACCAACATTTACACATGTAGCACCATCCATCTTCCTCCTGAAATTTTCAACTGCGAGGCTGAACAACCCCTCCCCCCTCATACTACCAATCAAGTGAAGAAAACAGTGTCCTCTTTCTTAGAATTTTGACTCACCACAGCATGCCATGAAATAGTCATCATTGTAAGATAGGACTCGTTCCGTTTTGAGAGATTCTCAAATCATTGACACCATTTCACTAATAATACTCCCTCTGTCATTTCATAAAAAAAAATACTCCCTCTGTCCCCATTTATGTGTCATCTACTAATAATACTTCCTCCGTCATTTCATAAAAAATAATAATAATAGTACTCCCCTGTCCCATTTATGTGTCATACTTTTTTTTAATTTAACTTGTCATACTTCCTTGCCTAGAAACAATTTTATCTTTAAGCATCTCATTTTACCCTTCATGAGATGATTATAGTCACACAAATGTTTGTGGCTTGTTTTAGACCACAAGTTTCCCAAAAAATCTTTTCTTCCTTTGGTTCTATACCCAATCAAACACCGCCACATAAAGTGGGATGGAGCAAGTATTATTTTAAACAACTTTTATAGGTCAAACATCTTAAACCTCTTTCTTGTTAAGTATATTCATGGATAGGAGGGTCAAACTAATGATATCTTAACAGTTATGATTCTGATGACGGTGATGAAGTAATAGAAATAATTAATAATAGTAATAAGGCATAATACATAAATATGTCATTTAACTTGGCTTCAGCTAGCATCTATGCCCTCCAACTTTGGGTGTGCACAAGTAGAGACTTAAACTTTTATAAAGTTGAACAAGTAGACACATGTATTATACCATGTAGGATGTACATATCTACTTGTTCAACTTTATACAAGTTTAAGTGTCTACTTGTGCACACCAAAGTTGGAGGGCATAGATGCCAACAATTCAAGTCAAAGGGAATATCTATGTATTATGCCTAATAATAATAACAAAAAATTAAGGCATAATACATATATTGGACCCTAAACTTGGCTTCAAATTTCAACTTTGACCTCCAACTTTCATAGTGCACAAACAGACACTTTAACTATCCAACTTTTTAATAAATAAACACGCGTGTCCTACCTGGCAAAACGCGTGATGTGCATGTATTTTGCGCGAGTTAGGAGTAATTTTCGAGGCCCACAACAGTAAAAAAAAATGCTGAAATGACAAATCTACCCTTAATCAATTCCTTTTATATATATCTTCATATTTCCAAATCAAAATCTCATTTCTCTTTCCTCCTCTTTCAAATCAAATTTTTTTCCTCTCTTTTAAAACGATTTGTGCTCATATTTAGTGCAAATGGCTTCTAATTTATTTTGTCATTGTGGAAAAAGAGCTATAACCCTTGTATATTAATTAAAAATAATTTTAATTTTTTTTTTAGTTCTAAAATGGACGTGTAAAGTATTTAATTAGTTAACAGCCACTGAATGGCTCACTAATACACATGGGAGCGTTTGCATTTCACGCTCTTTGCCTCCAAAAATCGCGTGTTTATTTATTAAAAGGTTGGATAGTTAAAGTGTTTGTTTGTGCACTATGAAAGTTAGAGGTCAAAGTTGAAATTTGAAGCCAAGTTTAGGGTCCAATATATGTATAAAAGAACATATACAGGTTATTAATTTTTATAATAACTAGTAAAATTACCCGCACGAAAATAATACTTAAAACCTATCCGTCATTAAAACTAAAACACTATGTTATCTTACATACAAGATTACGTAGTAACAAACATTTATAATGTAAAGGAAAATGAAAATTATTACATCTTATCATTTATCCTTATTAACATAAGCATAAATTAATGATTGTAAAAATACATACCAAGATCTTTAACATAAGTAATGGTGTCAGTGAGCCACTCAACAGGAGCAAAATACACAAATATTTAATTGTGAAGAAGAAGAAGAGATTCAGAATTTTCGTTGTTTTAAAATGAGAGGAAATCCCTCTATTTATAGACAACAAAGGGTAGTATGAACAAATGTTTATTGTGCCTTATCAGAAAGGTTACAACTATTTGGAAAAGTTTCAACCCTTCGCAAAGGTCACAACCTTTCATAAACGTCACAACTTTTCATAAAAGTCACAATTTTTCATTAAAGTCGCAACTTTTCATAAAAGTCACAACTTTTCATAAAAGTTGCAACTCTTCATTAAAGTCGCAACAAATAAATTAAAAGAGAATTCTGGTTTGTGGTGGCGCCACGTAGGCGGGCCTAAGGCTCTCTTTTATATATATATATGATTAAACTGTTTTTTGTTCAGGGCCCCCCAAAACCAAATACCAATGGAAAAGGTTACCAAATTTTAATCAAAGGTTATGCATGTTACATTCAAAATAAAGATTTATGCATGTTAAGCTATAATGACTTAAGGCTTTGGTCTAGCGACAAGTGATGTGTGAATGAGCCGCACTTCACTTGTTCAAACATTGTAATAGTCAAAAGCCTAGATTTTAAGTAGAGAAGGGTAGAGGGCAGGTTCATAATCCACAGAGTTATGAACCGTGCGCCACAGGTCCTTAGGATTCCCTGGTTATCACAAAAAAGCTATGACGACTTAGGGAGCACATAATAGATCACGGTATTGATACTCAATTCTTTCAAGATATGCAGTGAAACAGTAGCCACAAAAGGAAAACTGGTTTAGACATCCCTTTTAGATTACTTTCAGCCCCTTAACTTATTAAAATAAAGTAATATTAGTTCTTCTGAATATTTTTTTTTTGGCATAATACATATATTGGACCCTAAACTTGGCTTCAAATTTCAACTTTGACCTTCAACTTTCATAGTGCACAAACAGGAACTTTAACTATCCAACCTTTAAATAAATAAACACGCGATTTTTGGAGGCAAAGAGCGTGAAATGCAAACGCTCCCACGTGTATTAGTGAGCCACTCAGTGGCTGCCAACTAATTAAATACTTTACACGTCCATTTTAGAACTAAAAATAAAATAAAATTATTTTTAATTAATATACAAGGGTTATAGCTCTTTTTCCACAATGACAAAAAAAATTAGAAGCCATTTGCACTAAATATGAGCACAAATCGTTTTAAAAGAGAGGAAAAAATTTTGATTTGAAAGAGGAGGAAAGAGAAATGAGATTTTGATTTGGAAATATAAAGATATATATAAAAGGGATTGATTAAGGGTAGATTTGTC
>JAJOOO010009093.1:0-64403 GCA_029582685.1 Solanum piurae | reverse complement strand
ATTTTACTCTTCTTTGTTTTATAGACATAATTTGTGTTATAGGAAAGTTACAGATTGGGTTAAATGTTGTTGGTTTTCTTTGTAGAATTTAGGAAAAGTTGAATTCTGAAGTTTCTTTGTAGTTAAATTTGGCTATTGATTGATTTGATTCCACGCTGTGAGTTTTGATGTGGAGCACTTGGTGTCACTCTAAATCTACATTTTACTCTTCTTTGTTTTATAGACATAATTTGTGTTATAGGAAAGTTACAGATTGGGTTAAATGTTGTTGGTTTTCTTTGTAGAATTTAGGAAAAGTTGAATTCTGAAGTTTCTTTGTAGTTAAATTTGGCTATTGATTGATTTGATTCCACGCTGTGAGTTTTGATGTGGAGCACTTGGTGTCACTCTAAATCTACATTTTACTCTTCTTTGTTTTATAGACATAATTTGTGTTATAGGAAAGTTACAGATTGGGTTAAATGTTGTTGGTTTTCTTTGTAGAATTTAGGAAAAGTTGAATTCTGAAGTTTCTTTGTAGTTAAATTTGGCTATTGATTGATTTGATTCCACGCTGTGAGTTTTGATGTGGAGCACTTGGTGTCACTCTAAATCTACATTTTACTCTTCTTTGTTTTATAGACATAATTTGTGTTATAGGAAAGTTACAGATTGGGTTAAATGTTGTTGGTTTTCTTTGTAGAATTTAGGAAAAGTTGAATTCTGAAGTTTCTTTGTAGTTAAATTTGGCTATTGATTGATTTGATTCCACGCTGTGAGTTTTGATGTGGAGCACTTGGTGTCACTCTAAATCTACGTTTTACTCTTCTTTGTTTTGTAGGCATAATTTGTTTTATAGGGAAGTTATTGTTTGGGTTCGATGTTGTTGATTTTCTTTGTTAAATTTAGGAAAAATTGAATTGAAATCTGTATGGATACCAATCCATTTAAGAAATGCAATTGTTGCTTTAAAACCATTGTTGCCTAAGGCTTAAGATGACATAGAATAAGCGAAGTTTCATGCAAATATTCAGGAACGATCAGTGCTGAGAGATCATAGAATAAGTGAAATATTATACAAATAGTGAGGGAGGATAGATGCTTAGCAAAATCGTTTGTCAATTGATTTTGTTAACGCATAGGAAAACCTCATAAGTCTGTGAACTGATTTTGAGAATTAATTTTTGTGCTAAGAGTGTTGCTTAAATAATTGTCTGCAAAATCAGTAGTTACATATTTTGTTGTAATCTTCATTCTGTTGATTAAACCACTTTGATCACTGGCTCACCATAGGATTTACATATCACGTCCATGGGTAAACTTCCACCCATACTCATATGCTTTAAATTTTCTATATCCTATGAAAAATAACTTTTTCGAACAATTCAAACAACTTTTGAATGCCTATACTAACTATCTATTATTTCGATTACGTTATATTTTTCTAACTTCATTAAATTTCTCATAGGAAACTCAAATACAAGTTGTCATGTACGATACATATATCACACATTATGTAAATGAGTTTATTTCTTTCCAAACATATTTGCTATCGGGGACATTTGTCTCTAACTTAACCAAGCGTACAAAAATCCTCTTCATCAATTCACCTGGACAATTAGTAAGGGCACAATTGTTGAACCAATAGATCAGGTTATACCCCCTGAACCACCATTGCTGCCACCAACGCTGCTAAAAGCTACATTGTTTGACAGTTTCGACTATCAAGCTATAGGCTTTGAATTTGGTACTTCTCAAAATATCTTTACACTATACTTACCACACATATAATCCATTTTTCATAAATATTCTAACTTACTAATAACTCTTTACTTTCTACAAGATATTCTTGCCCTCGTGATAAATGGTAGCCCTCCATCATATACCTCAAATGGGAGCAGAATTCAAGTATTCATCATCATCGACTATCAATAAGTACAATTTTACTTCCCAACTTTTCAATTAAGACATGTACATCAATCAATATTTAATACAAAAATGAAGCAATCATCTTTTCCTTTATAGTTATATACCAACTGTCAAATAACCACACTGTTTTTATCTTTTAATTTGCTTCTTTTTCTGCTTTTTTTTTTGGCTGGCTAGTTTGACTCCAAATCACAGTTAACACATCTTTTTGAAAGTTAAGTCTTTGTTGGATGATTCTTGATTTATTGTACTATTAAAAATGCAAGAAAGGCTGAATTTTTATGTTGCCAGTAGAACTTATCAGTCAAGTGAACTGGCAAAGAGTTTTGATTTTTTTTCTGTAATTAGTAGCGTTTGATTTGATTTGAAGTTCTGGTAGATTAGTTACAAAAACATTTGGATAAAGAGCTTCGTTCATTGGCCTTGACACCAACATGGTTTGTTGCTTCTGTATTGACTATATTTATTGTTGTTTCACTGCTTGTGGAGCAATGCATACACAGATTATCTAATGTAAGAAAGGTTCTCTTTTGCACTGTTTGGATTGTGTAGTCTTGTTGGTTTTATTGACTTGTATCGGAAATAGCTTCTCTACCTTTGAAATAGGAGTAAAGTCTGCATACACTGTGTACACTGATTGTGTTATTGTTGGTTTTATTGGAAGAATACTATAGGAGTTCAGTACGAAAGAGTTCATAGTATATTATATATACAAAAGAATAGTGCAATTTTCAGGCCGAAGGAGTTTATGACTAACTTTTCTTCATGTTTCAGTCTCTGTTATTTTAGATATTCATATTGTATGTTCTCAGAAATATAGAGGGTGGGGTAGGATATAAAATTACAATATGCCTGCTAAACTTGTCCTAGATTTTACGATCTTTGATAGTTGCTTATATATAACAAGCTCCCTTGAATAGGGGTTACCATCCAACCTCTTCGAGCCATTCCAAACCTTTGCTTTGGAAATCATCCCAGCGCATCTCCTTATTTTATAATAGTTATTACTTGCTTTCAGTTTTCGTTGAATGATTATGCCTTCCCTATTCTGTTTCGGATCATCAGGAAACTGCATTCTTGCTTATTCCGCCATAAGCCAGTTCTGTCTAACAAAGTATGCAATTTATTTTAATTTTTGCAGAAATGACTTTTGTTTCTATCTTGGTGCTAAATAGGTATAAATTATTATGACAAATAAGAAAAAATGTTATTGCAACAATCAAAATGTGTGCACCACATATGAAAAAATTGTTTTTCCATGCTATTAGCGAAAAAGATGCACGAAACATTGAGGTGCCTTTCATTCCTTTACAATGCTTTCAGTTTGCTTTACTCAAAGGATCACTACTTTTTGGCTTCCTCCACTGCAGCTATACAAAACAAATTTGAAACCTCTTCCTTAACTGTAAATGTTTGTAGAGTCAACAAAGTCATTAAAAATTTGAAGAAAATCTGGCATACCATCCCTTTGTTTGTACCTTTTGGACTGTCTGATTAGAATGAAATGACATATGTTTTTGAAACTCAGAAAAGTCATGTCTTTTGTAAGCAATAAATGTCTTCAGAATTACTATTTTGATGTAGGAGACATGATAGATGATGTTTCTCAATAATTGAAGTTCATTGAGTCTGAAAATATATCATCTTTTCTTCTTGTAATTTTTAGTTCCTCCGTAGTGCTTTTCGGTCATACCAACTTGCAATGCTTCCCAGCCATAATGACCATATATAGTAATGTATTTTGTCTTATCGTGGATGTAAACGTACTTTTGGTGAACCATCTTATATCCTTCTGTTTTGCTGTGTTTCTGTCAAATATGGTTGACGACTTCAACTGGCTTTATTAATGAACTGCAAACCTTATAGGGATATAGTAATGGTTAACCTGTAAGTTCATTCCTATGAGGAATGTCATGCACGTTGTTGGTTTTCACTGCTTAAGTAATGCCATTGTTCACATAATCAACGTTCTTTTGGTCACCAAGGTTGAGCATCCTACTTTGATGATGTTCATTTTATTTGTGCATATACAACAATTGTAGCACATTTTTCTTTACTTTCTTCCGTAAACTTTTTCCCATTTTAGCTTGTATCTATGTAAGTGATGATCTATTATAACATTGTTTATCTTTTTTTTTTAATGAAAACAGGAAAAAATCAACAAAGTTCACTCTGGGAAGAATTCATTGACCTATAAGGAAATAAACTTCTCACCCATCTGAAAGAGCTTCAAGAATTCTTAGTAATTGTTGCCAGAAAAGTGGCCAAATTAAAATCATTTTCAGGTAAAGTACAAACATATTAACAATTTCTCCTATAACACATATTAGTCAAATTAACACCAACTATTAAACAATATACATGCCTTTCAAATAGATTTGGTACAACAATACAGATTGATCCCCCGTACCCACAAGCTATTGCACTAAAGACATGGTATTCAAAGTACACCTCTCTCTATGAACAAAAAATTGTATTCACATATTTTAACATTTTTTACATACAAGTCCAATGAAATAAAACCACTTCTCAACACATACACAACAAAAAGCACCACATCTACAAGCTCTCTTTTGTTTGTGCCATTTGAAGAATACATCGTGCCTATTGTCAACATCCAGCAACAATCTTTGGTATATGAATCATCAACATCTTAAATCTGTTTATGAATTGAAATGTTAGTACAATTTACCATTTCATATATATGCCCAAGCCCAAATATTCCACATGCAAGTTCAACTGTCAATATCCAATGAAACTCAACGATTCTGTGTCTTAGTCTGCTCCAATTGCAAGCAAATCTTTCCAAGGATTTGGTCACATAGAAGATTCTATTGTACAACCTGTCGTCGACCAACACATCTCACACCAGGGTACAAAGAAAATGTTTTTACTTTGATGAGAATCGTATCAGTGAGATCAATAACTGCATAACCTCAGCGTCCTTGTTAAGAAATCTCTTACGTTATCCAGTATGCAATAAATATATTTTGGTTTATAAAAAGATGGTACCACTGAAATACTCCGGGTTCATAAGGTCACAGATTATACATGATTGACTATTTTACCGAACATATGTACCTAAGAAAAGGCAAAAAAATTATGTACTTGGTGCAGTGAATTGTACCGACAATAATTCACATTTACATAGTGGCCACATAAATTCATCATCGTTTTAATATGTTGCTAACTAAATAACAATTTTCAACTAAAAAATTATTTTTGAACATAAACATATCTTCCGCAACAGATGCCAGTTTGAAGTAACATCCAAGATAATGCTGGTTCAACAACAGCTATGATTTCAGACAAAATTGGAGAATAACTATTGTCTCTTACTGTAGCAGAAATTCATGACATGCGTTGCATCAAGGTAACACACTCTACAACCTCTTGCTTATTGCTTAAAAATCTATCTTACATGATTTTCTTTTATCTTTCAGAAACAATTGTTGCCACTCATACCGGTGCAACACAAACTGCTAGGGAAGACATTCACCATCCAAATAAAGAAACTGTTTGCAAAAAACAAGGATGCATCTTCAGCAAAATTGTTTATCATGTCAATCACCGGAAAAGATATTGCTAGCAATCTGCCACTGCCTGTCACTACACCAACAACTCCAGAAAGTAGTAAACGCAAGCTGAAGCAAATCATGACAAAAGAAGACTAAAATGTATTCTCTCCACACGACTCTCAATTGTTATCCAACAATATATCTTTTGATGCACCACAAAATTTCAATTGGCATAAAAAACAAAAAGAAAATGTTGTTACTTTTGAACAATTAAGAAACATAATCAGTGTCTGATTTTGATGGTTGTAACATAAGGATTGGTCATCCTCTGAGAAACCAATTGAAATCCTCGTACTTCTATTAACTCATTTTCTAACCCATGTTCCCTCGGAAGTTCACCAATTGTTAAGCCTTTGAATTGAAAAGTAATTAGTTTATACTTACATTTGTTCTATTGATTTTAAATCTGATGATTGTATGTGAATATCACAGCAGTCTATTTCTTCAACATCTGATACACTCCTTTTATTATTAGTGTAGTACTTTTTTGTAATATGGTTGGCAACACCCTTTTGTCTACTCAACTATTACAATTGTTGATGGCGTACACTTTTGCCGCTGATAGCGTGGACTTTGCTGCCTACTTCTAAGAAATTAACTGGTACATAAATCTTGCAATCACTGATAAATTCTTAAATAATCCGGTACTATACTCCACATTAACTCCTCCCCATAACTACATACTAAATTCATTTTCCATCTTATTTCACAGATACTTTCTGAATGGTGCTGAGTAACACTCAAAACGATCAAAATGTAGCATTATGTAAATACTGTAGATATCCAATCTAAATAACACAGCCATGACAACAAACAAAACAACTGCCAATCATATTTCTAATATATATGTGTGTGTGCGCACGTGCTTTTGTCTCCATGTGTGCACTATTCTTACATTCGACTCACAAAAAGTTAGCAATGTTGGGGCCGTGCTTGCACAGGAAACTCTTGCCTAGTGTTATTATGAATTATTATGTCAATTTTCAAGTAATAATCTTTACAATTTCAAATGAGGTTGGATATATCTTGAATCATGAAATAAGATTAAATTATATATGATGAGCCAAATAATTATCCTCATAAGTTGAATTTAATTTGATATATCATTTTATTTATTGTGATTATTAGTGCTTACCTCTAGTTGCTTTATCTATGAATTACAATTGAAGAAAGAAATTTTCTTAACTAGAAACAAATGAAGTCAATGTTGAGAATTAATTTGTTGATCTTTCAATAAGTGAATTATTCATAAGATTTAAGTTGAAAATGGTATTCAAAGCCACCTATGAGGATCAACTTTGTTTCGGTAATAATTTGTATATGATCTTTTGAAGTGTTATTATGACTAAATTTATTTGTGCTATTAATAACAAAGTAACAATATTTTAAAGTCTCAAGGATGAATTTTATTTTGGAATATATATGATGCCATTGATTGAGGTAAGATGGTGGATTCAAATTTCACCGCATCAAAGGGGTAAGACATCGATTAAAGTCTCGATGCACCATGATGATAAGATTTTGGGTTCAAGTCCCTTCGTATTTTGGTCTAACACGCCTTTGTATGGATAAGCCATTGGGTTAAAGTCCCAATGCAATATATTGATATATAATGATGATTGGGCAAATTGATATGCTCTTGCTAAAAATTGTGAAATCCGTCTACTAAATATGCTTCATTCATTTAAGTGAATGTGATAGCAATACAATAAAAATTTGAAAGATGAAAAGATTATTTTATGATTGGACATATGAATATGGACGTGAATGGACAAAATAATAATACTCATCATAGTGAAAATTATAAAAGAAAGAACATTACGAGCTCTCAAAATGGTCCTTCAAAGAGTGAAGGCAATTTTTGTCATCAAATGATATGAAAGGTCATTAGAAACATGTTTGCTATGAGACCTAATAATTTAATAAGTTTATAAATCCTCCATCAAAGAAAAGGATGAGAAAGTGGTGATACACTTGACTTTCAAAAGTGATTTCAAGGTATGTCATATGTATATGATAAATTTCAAAGCATGACAATGAACTTCTAATGAAAGTAATAATTATGAAGCATGAATATATGATTATAGTCAATTCCTTGAAGAGAATGTGACGTGTGATAAATATCATGAAAAGTGGATCATTCTTAAAAGTGAATGTGTCAAGAGATGATGAAAATTATAAATAAGGACATACTCATGTATGATTTAATAAAGTTAAAAATATTTTGGTATAAAAGATCATTGGTCAAGTACTTTTAGTACATCACAAATATTATGGTATGTTTTATTATGAACTACCGAAAGGGCAAAAGAAGGAAATGATTTTTTGCCACAAAAATAAAAAAAAATTGTCATTAGTTATGTATCCCTGTATGTTAAAAAATATTTTGTCGGATATTAAATAAAAAGGGAAGAGATACGAATGAAAAAAGTAAATCAAGAAACAAGTTTTGCTTGTAATGATTTTGACCATGACAATAATGATATATATTTCTCCTTGAAAGAGATGTTTACCCCACAAACAATGTTATAAAGTATGTGGTAGTACCCAATGTTCATTGTGTGCTTTGGTGAGCTACTGTGCTACTACTAAAAAAAATAAAAATTGCTCATGATATTGAAATTGTAGTAAGTCTCGAAAGAAACTTTTTATGTTTCAAAGAAAAAAATATTGAGACTATAAAATGTGAAAAATTTTAAGATCTTCATATTACTACAATCAAAGTGGATTATAAATATTTACGTGAAAGATTACCCATATTTTCATATTGTTTGTGGTAACTAAATATGAACATGATGATGAAATCACATGCAAAATAAACTAGAAGTTTATTGAAATAAATAACAGTTGGCATGATCGGTTAATGACCATCCCGGTTCAAATATGATACGAAAATAAATGAGAATTCATGTGATTATATATATTGAAGAAATGATAAATTCTTCAAGAATTCTCTTGTATTGTTTGTTCTCATGATAAAATTATCATTGCACCAGCTAAAGTTGAGATTATATCTCCTGAAATTTTGAAATGTATAAAAAGGTGAATATGGGCCCGTTCACCTGCCATGTGGACCATTTACTATTATATAGATGCATCTATGTATGGCCACATGTGCTTCATTATCAACTTGCAATTTGATTTTTGCAAAGGTTGTTTGCTCGAATTGATAAATCAAGAGCACATTTCAAATTATAAAACTATATTGATAACGTTGGTATATATCCAAGTGGTTTAAGCAGAAATTATATGCCTCCAATTATAGCTAAACCATTGGTTATGAGAACAAAACTCCCAAAAGAAATTTGGTATGAGATGTGTTATTTAAGGTGTAGCAACACTTGTACGTATCAAGTCAACAAGGTTCCCCTATCACAATTGGTTCACGGTCAGGAACCAAATAATACTCATCTAAAAATTTAAATGTGCGGTATATTATTCCATTGCTCCACCATTACGCAATGCACAAAGATGAGTCCCAAATAAGGTTGGGTGAATGTTAGATTATCTAACATTAGGGGGAGATAAACAACTGGAAAATAAGTTATACATATGATCCTCATTGAAGATATAATTTAAGTCAATTGTCAGACGCATTCGCTGACCCTATGTTATAATCCAGTTATAAATGCTTCAATGAAAATTCCTTGAAGGACATAATTTATGGCACGCATGAAGCGTGATAAATTAATCGTTTCGAAAGATAAAACTTCTTGAAGAAGAAAAGAAGTAAATGATCAAGATGGTCATAATAATGATGTAAGTGCTTTAGAAAAAGCACCATGACATAACACTTTATAAAACCTTGGCAAAGGTTCAGATACCTGGAAATGATGAAAAATAAAGTGAGCTTGATAAGTTATGTCACATTAGAATCGATATCAAATATCGTCAACGATATCTTGAATATAATATAGCGCTCAAAATTATAAATGGTGATGAGGATCTTGATATTAAATCTGTCGAGAGTTAACAGATAAATGATTGGCCAAAGAAAAGACAATTCAAGTATATTTTATTTCACTTGGAAAACTGATGTTTTGGACTTTTTGTCCATATACCAAAATATAATGTCAGTGGGGCACAAATGAATTATTGTGCGATAAGTAAAATCGTAAAATATAAAGTACGGCTTGTGCATTGAAAAATAAAGACTTTTCGCAAATGTCCTGACATTATTGTATGGAGATGTATTCTCCTAAGGTGGATGCAATGAAGTTTCTATCAGTCTGACAATATATGAAAACTTGAATACGGATGATGAATGATTATCATATCTAGCTAGAATGATTATCATATCTAGCTAGAATGTAAATATTATATGAAAATTCTTGAAGGATTTAAAAGGTTGTAAAGTGATTCCATTGAATAGTACCCCAATGGTTGTAAGATCGCATAACATAAATATCAATTTTGATCTCATTAAAATGGTTAGAAAGTACCATGTCATAGTGCAATTTGTGCACTTATGTATCCTGCTATTATTATTCATGGTAAATAATTTTATTAGTATGCATGCAAAATATAACATCACTCTTATCAGTGAAGATATTAGAGTAAATCAAATATCGATATAAATTATCTATTTTAATTAATTGTGTCAAGATTTATTGACCGTGAAATTGCAGGAAAGTATGAAGTTTGAAATGAAGAAAGTTATTTATTTTCATGTCGGAATACTGTCATATCAAATCATTCCACATTATTATAAAAGTGAAAGTATCTTTCAGTGCTTGATCGTTGCTACTAAAAATTCAAATGAGCAATTTGTCTAAACCGACAAGATCACAAATTGAGTAATTATCAAAATATATTTGGATGAGATCTATAAACATATTCATAAAATATGTGGTCTTCCTTTGAAAAGAGATATTCCAACAACATTATATGAATACAATGTTGGATGTGCTCAACTAAGTGGAGGACACATCAAATGAGACTAACCAAAATATATTTCATTGAAGTTCTTTTTCTTACTCATGATCTTCAAAACAAGGATGAAACAAATGTTCAACAATTCGTATTCACCAAGACACTGCCAACTTCAACTTTTGAGAAGCTGAGTCACAAGATCGAAATATGTCATCTTTAAGATATTAGGTAATGTTTTCATCAGGGGGAGTAAATACACGCTGCACTCTTTTTCTCATAACCAGGTTTTATCCCACTGGATTTTCCTGGTAAAGGTTTTTAATGAGGCAGCAAACAATGCGTATTACTGACCTTTTTTCTCTTTCACTAAATTTATTTTTACATGGACATCCAAGGGGGAGTGTTGTAAAATGGATGTCCACGCAACATACTTTGTGCTCAAGTAAACTTCGTGGCCAAGTAAATTTGTGGCCAAGTAAACTTGGTGGCCAAGTAACTTTGTGCCCAAGTTTTATAGCCTATATATATATATATCTAATCTTGTAATATGAAACAATAAGAACAAGAAGTAAAAACATTCAATAATAAAGGAAAGTTACTACTACTATTACTTTGTCTCTCTCTATCTCTACTCTTCTTAATTTCAATTTATTATCTTCATTTTATAACAAGTTTGACTCTTTTTTTAAAAACTACTTTTATAAAGTTAAGCCAAACAATCATATTTCAATCTCTCCATATAGGACCAAAACTATGTCAGGTTCATTGTTAAAACAAGATAAATATATCAAAAAAAATAAAATATAGTACTTTAGGACCAATCTTATTTTGCAAATTTCTCATTTCAACTTCTTTTAGCAAATCATTTATTGCTTTTTGAAAACTCTTTTAAGAGTTCCAGTTGAAGACATCAACTTGCATAACATATAAAAGATTTTTTATTGATTTAATCCATATGAGGATTATAAACAAGTTTTTGCAAAAACTTGTGTATGTTTTAGTCATTTTGAATTCTTCGAATGTTTTCATATCAATTTTGTCGAAAACATTCAATATTAAATGCATGACATCTTCTAATATCTAGAGTACAAGTTAAATAAACTTTATGCCTACCAAGATGCATCATTCCACTTGATAAAAACTCCAGCATCATCATGCTTTAATAGACCGTAGAATTCAGATCCTCATAATCTCTTACAATATCGCGCTATATTGTATCAAAAATATCGTCGACAATATATCATTTGTCTCGACTCGCAATGTGACTTATATAACTTATTGAGATCTCATCGCTTCATTATATTTAGGTACTTATCCCTCTCGTGAAGTTTCATGAAGTTTTATGTCGTAGGATCTTCAAGAGCACATTGCCACTTTATTACTGTAAACAAAAAATATAAGATTTCTATGAACATCATGAAATGCATGTTAGACAAAAATATTAATATTATAAATATAATATCATAAAATTATTAAAACATTTGACAAAAGGATAATTTATCAAGGCTACCTTAAAAAATAAATGGCTTGCATTGTGAAATATCAAGTCAATACTACTAAAGCGAAAGACATCTAAAATATAACATAAGTTCTAAATTCAAACAAAAAATTTAACATAATACTCTTTATGTCATTTCAACATAAGCGTACATAAATATGATTTAAAAGAAAAAAAAACGTAAGTTTATAACTTTATTCAACAACGAATTCTACTTAAATTTAAAAATTGAAATACTAACAAAATTATGCTAATGAAAAAAATAAAAAAAATAGATATTACAAAAAATTGCATAAAATCATATGAAGTATTGTGCATAAGAGGAAAATGAAACATAAATAACATAAAATAAGAAATATATTTTGTAGAAAATATTAGAATAATAAATAAAAAAATTAAAATAATAGACATAAAAAATAAAATTAAAACGAAAAAAATAAAAATAAAAATAAAATGAATAAATTAAAAAATAATCAGCTTTACAAGCTTTCAGAGAATTGGAGAGTGTAACTGTCTTGTCAATTACACATACTATCAAGTAACTATATTGTCAATAGAAAATGTCAGACAATGTAATTATATCAAATTATATCAAATCCAATAATTGTCCGGTTTTTTTGACAATTCTTACTTTTTTCAAGGCGTGTGTAAGGTTGCATACAAATAGTATTTCTTTTTTAATTCTACTTATAATATTATACACTGAATATGTTGTTGTTATGAAGTACTCCCTATGTTCCTAATTATTTATCAATTTTTTTTATAGTTGTTCCTAATTATTTGTTTATTTTGACAAATCAAGAAAGAACATTTTTTTTTACCTATTATATTCTCAATTAAATAACTAATTACTTTAAAAAATGTAGAAATTTTCATCCACTTTATAATTAATAGGGGAAAAATATAAATTCACTATATTATTAATTATTTTCTTAATATGCGTGTCAATTTAAAAGTGAATAAATAATTAGGGACACAGAAAATATGCAGTTGAATGACGTTTGAGAAATTTCCACATAGATGTTTGCTTATCTTTTGTTCTTCATCTGGAGTCGAACCCAACAATGAATTCCCTTTTTCCTCTTTGTTTAATTTTCTCTTTCATTCTTCCTATGTTTGCTTCTTCGACGGTGTTGTTTCAGGTATCACCAAATAACCTGAATTTCCTCAAACTTTTACCATTTATATGTATTTCTATGTTTATGTACTTGCTTCACATATATTAAAAAAATGTAATTTTTATTTGTCCTGGTTCAATTGGGAATCGAGTAATAAGCAAAGTGGATGGTACAACTCTCTCATCAATTTAGTTCCAGACTTGGCTCATGCTGGAGTTACTCATGTTTGGTTACCACCATCATCTCATTCTGTTTCTCCTCAAGGTAATTTTGCGATCTAGTGGTCAATGAAGATCGGGTGCAATGAAAACATGATCTATCTAACTCAGTGAGTTAGTTGAGTCTAGGGCTAATAGAAAATATGATTTGTCCAACCCATTCAATATGAAAATACCAATCCATAAAATCGGATTGATATATATAGCTCCAATTGACCCTTAGGTCCTTATTAAAATATTTTTTAGAAACTGACAATTTTTTAAAAAAATATTATATTAAGTTAATAGATCAAAAAGATAATAGTTTTATCAGTTTCTTTAAAAAATAATAAATACATGGAAAGAATTGAATGAGTTCGGTTATGATCTGTTTTTAATCCATTTTGGCTCAATTAACTTTTGGGTGGGTCATATCCATCCAATTATCAACTCAACTCAACTCATTTTAACACAGTCGTAGCTCCCCATTTAATACCACTAGTTGAGACACATGTAAGTTACCCCGAATGCAACTACTGATGGAAAAAGAAAAGAGTGGTATTCATGTTTTATTTTTATTTTCCACCGGTGTTTGGAGCTCATATTGAAGCTACGACTAAATTCAGATCACGCTCTGCAGGGCCTATTTGAAAATGACGCTCCCAACATGATTTTTTTCATACCAGGGTTTGACCTCGAAAACTCTGGTTAAGGGGAGTGGTATTCATGTACAATTGTTAGAAATGATAGTTATACTTCCCATGATAGGAAGGTGGATGGAATCCACAAGTTAAAGACTAGAGTTTGAGCTAATTGTCCTATAAATGGAATGCATTTTACATGTTTGAAAGATTGCCCAAATTAAAAGTGATGTAGTTGTTACAAATGGGATTACTTGAAGGCTTATATAATCTATTATGCCAGGTTATATGCCAGGAAGGTTGTATGACTTGGATGCTTCCAAGTTTGGGAATCAGCAAGAACTGAAAACTCTTATTAAGGCTTTACGTGACCATGGGATCAAATCGGTTGCTGATATAGTAATAAATCATCGATGTGCTGATAAGAAAGATAGTAGGGGAATATACTGCATCTTTGAAGGAGGAACTATGGATGACCGGCTTGATTGGGGTCCGTCTTTCATTTGCAAGGATGACACACAATATTCTGATGGCACGGGGAATCTAGACACGGGTTTGGACTTTGAACCTGCCCCTGATATCGATCATCTTAATATCAGAGTGCAGAAAGAGTTATCAGATTGGATGAATTGGCTCAAGTTTGAAATTGGATTTGATGGCTGGCGTTTCGATTTTGTTAGGGGATATGCACCTAACATCACCAAGATTTATATGGGAAACACGTCCCCGGATTTTGCAGTTGGTGAATTTTGGAACTCTCTTGCGTATAGCCAGGACGGGAAACCGGACTATAACCAGGACAATCATAGGAATGAGCTAGTTGGTTGGGTTCAAAATGGGGGTGGGATTGTAACAGCCTTTGATTTCACAACTAAGGGAATTCTTCAAGCTGCAGTTCAAGGGGAGTTATGGAGATTGAAGGATTCCAATGGAAAACCTCCTGGGATGATAGGTGTTTTGCCTCAAAATGCTGTGACTTTTATCGATAATCACGATACTGGATCGACACAAAATATGTGGCCTTTCCCTTCAGACAAAGTTATGCAAGGATATGCATACATTCTCACTCATCCAGGAATTCCATCAGTGGTAAATTCCTTCCTCACCAAATTCTTACTATGCATTTCTCATTGTGTCTATTTTACAAGAAATTTGTATGCTTTTCCGGGTAGTTGAGGAACTCGGCTTGTGTGAGTTACTAACAATACCAGTCTCAGTAGTAGGCTCAGAAAAGATAAAATTATTTAACTAATGATCTATTATCATAATACAGGATAGACATAATACATAACAAAGACTCAAATTAGGCCTCAGGTGGCAAGTAAGCACTCCAATTTTGAGTATGCACATCTAGACACCTCAACTCGTCTACACCGTGACAGTTGAACACTCCAACTTATGTATGAAATGATCATCTAGACACCTTCAAATTTTATGTGTCACGTCAGCGACCAAGTTGAGGTGTCTAGATGTGCACTCTCCAATTGGAGTGCTTACTTGTCAGCTGAGGCCAAGTTTGAGTTGTCTGTTTATGTATTATGCCTACAAAATATGACTCGTACAGCCAACCCTAACTTGATTGAGTTGAGGCATTTGCAAGTAGCTGAGGAGTTAAATTCTTGTTTTTGGTTGCAGTTTTATGACCATTTCTTTGATTGGGGCTTGAAGGATGGAATTTCAGCACTAATCTCTATTAGGAAGAGGAATGGGATTTGTGCAACAAGCAATGTGCAGATAATGGCTTCTGATTCTGATCTTTATATAGCAATGATTGATCAGAAAATTATTGTCAAGATTGGGCCAAAACTTGATCTTGGAAATCTTATCCCACCTAGTTATCAGGTGGCAACTTCTGGACAAGACTATGCTGTATGGGAGCAAAAGGCATATTCATTTACCATACAAAATGTCACCATGTACAAAATGGTTCTCAGTGTTGATGCAATTTGACTGAAAATGTAATGTATATCAGAAACACATAATGACGGCAAAAAATTCAAGAAATTATATGCAGTTTGCGATTATGGTTCATTCCAGGCAATAACAAGACTCAACTTTATACAAGTTTAAGCGTTTACTTGTGCACACCAAAAATTGAAGGACATATATGTGAGCTGAAGGTAAAGTTAAATGATATATTTATGTATTATGCCTATATTTAACCGTGAATCAATAGAATTAACACTTCCTTTGATAAATCTGAGCTTGAAGCTCAAAGATTCATTACAGGAGAAATTTTAAAGAAGAAAATAAAAAGTAAATTGTGTATTGCGAATAATGAGCAGGACTCTATTACAATTGTATCTACTCCTTCTATAAACTCAACTTTCAATAAGAACCAAAACTGCTTATATATCTAATTTTACGTGTGGAGATTACCTAGTTTGAAGGTATTTTGGTTTAAATATTTTGAAGGGAATGTTCTTGGGAGATTCTTGTACTTATTTTGGATTGTTATTCTGCTTCCTTTTACTTTCGATTTTGCCAATTGAACACTTAACTTATATTTGAACATGCGATATATATGAAGTCGATCATGGTTTTAAATCAACGTCATTTGAAATTCTGGTTAAAATTTATCCAAAAATATAATTTGGAATTTTAAATTGTGATTTCATTTTTTTTTAATGTAAAACATAAGTTTAATTTTGTTAAAAAGAACCTGTTATTTTAAATTTTGTGAAAGAAAAAGACTCATGTATGACATGAAAAGATATTGTCTATACCATATTAAATGATTATATTAAAGAATAACTAGTTATTACTATTGTTGACTAGTGAATTTTTTTTATAAAATTGTGTATATTTAAATTTTTGCAATCGCAAATATTTATTTATAAAATTAAACACGGAGATATGCGATCTATTAATGCAGTGCCTTGAAATATTTTGATATATTGTTAATTATTAATTATATTTTACTTATTTGATAAAATTGTATAAACATAGATTATTTTTTTTAATTTCATAACTTGTGAGATTTTCATAATTATGAGAAAAATATAATTAAAAAAATTTCAAATTACATGTTTAAACAAAAACTTCAATTTCAAATAATAAAATTTCTATGTAATATTAAAAAATGACGTGAAATTTGATATGTAATTAAATGAAAGAGTTTAACATGTTGAGTTTAAGTGTTTAGTTGGGAAAAAAAAACATGCAGAAGTCAATAATATGTTTCAAATCATTCATCATCAATGAGGGGTATTTTTGTAAACATATATGCTGTTTTTAAAATTTATTATTTTGAATACAATAAATCAAATCGCCCAATAAAAAATAATCTTAATATAACTAATATCATCATAACTTGAATTCAAACCAAATGACTGGCGGCTCATGTTATTATTTGTAAGGCAGTAGTAAAGTAATACTAATATTTTGATACATTATTTGTATGTAACCACAAATGCAAATATAGTAGTACGTAGTATATAGTATCTGCAATTAATCATTACAAGTAGTAGTAGTTTCTGATGTTTCTTTAAGAGCCTGGAAAACTGTAGAACTTTTGTCAAAAATCTGGGCTCTCCTGTTGTAATCCATTGGTGCTTTCCCTTCATCATCTCCCATTATTGCTTCTCTTTCTAAACACTCCAATAACTCCACCATTCCATCCACTTCTTTACAATTACTTGACATTCTCCCCAAATTATCAATTTGTTCATCTAATAATTTCCTTTCTATTGAATCTCCTTTTCCACACTTGGACGATAATAATGGCTGCCGGAGCTGATTGCTACCCATATATTTACCATAACCGCTTGGAATTGCAGAAATGTTGGAATTGGGAATCGGAAATTGAGGAGTTTTCACATGAGGGAGAAAAGATGCCATAGCCGTCAAACAAAGATTTTATGCGATTTTTTTTTTTTTTGGAGAATCGAAATAAAATAGCTGCAAATTTTTTGATATTGGCGATCGAGAAAGGGATGGATATATTGTAGAAGAGTAGTTGAAGGATAGGCGCCACGTGGCGAAACTGACGTTGTCACGTGGAAGGAAGGTCATAGCTGGAAACGGTACGCTTCTCAAACTGATGCCACGTGGCATGCTAAACTGTGACAAAAATGGTTGCGGGCACCGAGTGGAGCCGTTTCAGAATTCCCTTCAGCTCTTCTACCATATTTTTGGAATTTTACAAAGGAATGGGTAAAAAATATCATTAAACTATGTGAAATATTATTGCAGTCAATATTTTGGTCTAAAAATACCCCTATAGTTATTAAATGGGTCAAAAATGTCCTTTTATGAATAAGTATATTATTTTTTTCTTTTTAAACACATTTTCTTCTTAATTAATATATTAAAAATGTTCTTGTTTTCTTTCTTCTAATAATCACTTTAACAAATAAAAATGTAGGAAATATTTTTTTTCTTCTTAATCTCATCTTATCAATTAAAATAGAATAATTTCATGTATCCTTTCGACAAATAATATATGTCATAGATATAAGACCATAGTATATATCTATCATTAATTTATATTTATATAACGATAAACAAATTTATAATAAAATAAGAAATATTTTCATTTTTTGTTTTTTTCTGAATTGAAGTAAGATAATCATTTGCTAATTTTAAAAAAGTATTATTAAAAAAAGATGTGTTAGAAAGAAAATAAATAATATATTTATTTGAAAAAAATGAGCATTCTTTTACCCAAAATAACAATAAGGACATTTTTGGACCAAAGTATTGACTATAGGAAGGATATTTTTGGACCAAACTACAAACTGAGGGCATTTTTGTTCCTTTCGCATAGTTTAAGGGCATTTTGACCCTTTCCCTTTTATAAATAAATGTGAACATTTTCAAAAAGAATTAATTATAAGTGATAGAAAAAATTAAATTAATGCTTTTCTTGATTTAATAAGATGGATAACTAATATGACACAAGTCAACTATTTTTAGTAAAATGATTAATCGATACTCTTTTTTTTTTAATCCAAGTAAAGAAGAACCACACGCAACTCACTTCCCAATGTACGTTGAATTGTGTTTCAATGATTTCTCCTTAAATTTGCTCACACTATAAGCAAATGCCAAATTCTTGTAAGAGACCTAATATAATATTGGTTACTTTAGTTAGATACTTCAGTACATATATGTTGATTCAAGTAAATGAGTAATAATGTATACGCCAAATTATAAGTAATAATGTGCAACCCCAATGCGATTTATAGAATTTAATTGCGTATATTCGCTAGCCAGTTGTAATGTGATATTGGATCTCTTATGAATTTGAATTTCATGTCCAAAATTTGATAATAAAAAAAGAATCGGAGTACTGATAAGCGGGATAAAATGTTTTTTTATTTATTTATTGGGTTTATGTAATTTATATGGTGTAAAACTAATTTATTTTGCTATGTCAAATTTATTTTAATGATAAATATACTTAGGTGATTTTTGTAGATAAATATCTTAAGTTAAGTGATTTTATTGATATAAAACAAAGTTTAATGACTTTGTTAGATAATTTCTCATAATTTAATGACCTTTTACGATATTAACTCGAGATTATAGATTATTTTTTTTGAAAAAATAGTTTAAAAAAAAAGAATTTGACAAAATCGCTGCTGGGGCAGTGATTTTAATTTTTTTTAACGGCCCAAACGAAGTTAATTTAGTACTAAAGAAATCGCTGCCTCCGGAGCGATTTTACCCTTTTAGTTTTTTTTTTTTATATACCGTTTATGTTTTCTGAAGAAAAAAAATTGCCCTTTTGACTCCGAACTCTAATTTATTATCAAAGGAGTTTAACACAAAAAAAAGAAGAAAAAAAGAGAGGAAATAGAAGATAAAATAGAGAGGCTTGGGCATGAAAATGACAAAGTCTATCTATACAATGGTGGATCCATCATGGGAGGAAAATATCTACAACCGTTATACCTTGTGTGCTAAGCACTAATGTACAAAAGAATCAGCTATCTACAAAACATAGAGGCGTGCATACATGATTTAAACTAGATCTTTTAAGTTTTAACACTAAATTCATTCTACTTTTGAACTTACGGATACATGTATAGCATTTATTGAATTTTTAGAGGATATTCACACACACATTTATGAATTCACATACAGGTATATATATATGCTCCATGTCAAAAAAACTGGATTCGGATGAATGGGCGCCCCTGTGACAAGATAACTATGACCAAAGTAAGCTGCTAATGGAAATTTACAAGCAGCAACAATCTCCTATCCAGGACATTCCACTGCTTATGGATAAATGGATGAATCCTTCATTCAGGTCTTGACATGTCAAAATAAAAAAAGAATGGAGTAGGATCATGATCCTAGTTGTTCCTTCAACAGCAGAGTTTTGTTTATTCAACAATTCTCCTGTGGCTCTTGACCAGATGTTTGTTCCCTAAGCCTCCTCTCAGCAGCTATAGCAGCAGCAACAGAAGGTGGAAAATGCGTCAAGCTCTCAGTTGCCTCTTCATCGGTGGAAGGTGCCGGTGCCACCCTGAATAAGGATTCAACATCTCTTAGCGTCAAAATGGGCTGATCTTGATTCTTTCTGTTGCCACTAACAAATGAACCAATATGCCTGCTCTTGTTCAGCTTGTATATGCTCTCCTCAACTGTGTCTTTCACCTATTATAAAAAAGACAACAAAAAGAAAGAGATCTTGATGAATCACCCCCAGTGAAGGATGTACTATATGTAGCAACAATTGAAAAATAAGACAGGAAAGTAGGTCTTCACTCACAGTCGCTACAGACATACATAAAACGACACATTTTATGTTGCTAATAATAGGAGACAGCTCAACCGATAGTTATAAAACAATACTACAATTTTTGGTTCATTGTACCAGAAAGTTTAGATATAACAGAGTTACCATACAGAGTTAGGTTTCGACTCCCAATTCAATTATAATGAAGTTTCGATAGAGATACATACTATAAAACGGTGAACAAGAGTCTTATGTGCTTGCCCAATTCGATGCACCCTGCCAATGGCTTGTGCCTCTGCTGCAGGATTCAGCAATGGTTCAACAAGTATAACATGCTGGGCTTCCAGAAGATTGAGGCCATTGGCTCCATGTTGGATCAGGAGCAGCAACACTTGAATGGATCTAGTTTCTGGTTGACCCACATGTCTTTTGCCATTTTCTTCGACATTGTTGTTGTGGCCTCTGAATTGGCTGATGGCAACATGTGATTTCCTGTGAACGCAGTACTTAAGTTTAAAACTTGAAACTAATGTGTCATAGCACACTCTTAAGACATGCAACATGAAATATTTGGCCATAAAATCAAGAGCTGCTTCCTTCACGGATTTTAGGAATGAACTATGAATGCAGTGACTTCAATCCAACTATTAGCATCAGTACGAGCCCAACACTGCTAAAATTCACAGTAGCATCATAATTAAGATATAACTAGTGAGCTGAATCAAACTATGCCATTGACAAGCAATAGTGTAAAATGTAAATAATGGAGCTCGCTAACATATAGGAGGATGAAGAAGCAGAAAAGCAAGAGTGGATTAATGCTTAGTTCTGGACCTTCAACATCATCAATGTTGGGAAGACAGTTTATGAAGTTTAGCTGATTTATTACATTAAGTTTGTGGCAAACCATACTAGAGCAACGTGGTTTGGATTGTACAAATTGGATACTTTTGATATATAATTCGCTCGAAACAATTCACGTTTGCGGTATGTCGGATTGAAAAAAAGAAGAAGAGAAGAAGAGGATGACGAAGCAGAAGAAGATGATGAAGACGAAGCAGAAGAAGATGATGAAGAAGAAGAAGATGAAAAAGCAAGAGGAAGGAAGATGGAAGAAGGAAGAAGGAGAAGAAGATGAAAAAGCAAGAGGAACGAAGAAGGAAGAAGGAAGAGAAGCCATTAATGGCTAAAGTGAAAGGAAGAAGAGAAAGCTATGGCCGAATGGCTAATTCGGCCATTTTTCTTGTAAATAAATTAGCCGAGTGGCTCTTTTCTATAATTAACTCATTTCTTTAAACAGAGACTTCAGATAATGCAGGAAAATATGAATTTAGTCTCATGGTTGCTAAAATCGTGAAAGTTAAGTGTTCCCTTCTGTTTCTAGAAAACAACTATTTTTGAACTTTGAAAGACCCAAAAAAGGTGGACTACAAGAAAATTATTACCTTCCTCCTTTCATCCGCACAAAAGTTATGTTGTTAGCCGCAAACGCATGCTCTAATACATCCAGCACATCATTCCAACTGCTAAAGACAAGAACCTTAGCTACTGGATTTGTGGAAGTGATCCATAAAATTCTTCTGGTGACAGCTTCAATCTAGAATACAATGTTCATCAAAATACAACGTTCATCAATAAATTGAAAATACATTACAACTTTTGTTGTTACATACACAAATTCGTACTGTCCTAAAATGAATGATACAGTTCCATATTCAGTTCAAGCTATCAGTTTGCAGTTTAGTTAAGGAACTATGTATTAAAAGTAAAACTAATAAAAACTCCAACAATATGCAATGATTCAACGACATATTTTAGTCCTAACAAGTTAGCGGACTCTCTGTCTAGAAAGTACTTCCTCTTGTTGCAAGGTGCTTCTACAACTTAAATGGAAGAACTTCTCCAACATTCTGATCAGATATAGATTATATTTTCCATATTATTTGATTGGAAAGTTGACTCTGTCTAGCAAGTACTTCCTTTTGTTGCAAGGTGATTGATACAACTTAAATGGAAGAACTTCTACTCCAATTGTATTATTTGATTTGAAATTTTCCCAACTAACTTCCGTTCTTCAGTCTTCCCATTTCAAATCATTATCTTAATCATTTATTTATCAAATTCAATAAAATAATTTATTTGAATATTCGACTATTAATATCCGCAATATTCAGAACAAGGTCATACCTATTTACCCTTCTATGGATGAGCTAAACAACAGTGTTCAAGATGCGATACCATGGCACATGCTCTTTGCAGACGATATTGAGTTAATTGATGAAGTTAGTGAGAATGTCAATCAAAAGTTGGAACCATGGAGAAGCAATTTACAGAATAATGAATTTAGGATAAGTAGGAGTGAGACAGAATACATGCACTGCAACTTTTGTCAGATAGGAGTGAAGTTGAGGTGAGATCAGACGGATATGAGGTACTTAAATGTAAATAGTTTAGATATCTAGGTTTAATGTCCCAGGAAAATAGAATGATAAATGAAGATGCTATGAATATGATTAAAGTAAGATGGTGGAAATGGAAGCGTGCCACAAGAGTAGAGTGTTATGTGATAGGAAGATACCAATGAAAGGCAAGTTCCATAGAACGTCTTCAAGGCCAACAATGTATTATGGGAGTGAATGTTGGGCCTCTACAGCTCAACATATTCGCAAAATAAGTGCCTCAAAGATGCAAATGTTAAGATGAATGTGCAGTCATACAAAATTTAAAAAAGATAAAAACTATCACATATATCAGAAGGTACAAGTAGCAGATTTAGAGGATAGAACGACAGAATCTCACTTAACTCATGATGATTGACAGTGCTAAAAATGGAAAGGAAGACCTAAAATCACGTAGGAAAATGTTATCATAAAAGATCTGGAATATATCATAACCTAGGAAAATCTAGATAATCAATGGAAGTTGAAAATCCATATAAATGATACCAACTAAAATACTGGTGCTTACTAGAACAACCTTAATATATTTAGAGATATAAGCACTAGAGAGCCCCTAGTGGTAGATAATCCTTAAGTATATGTATTGACATATTATGGACCTACTACACATTTATGATATTGAAGATCTATACAACCGACCTCAATTAGCTTGGTATTGCGGCATAGTTGTAAATGTTGTTTTATTCAGACTAAGAACCTATTTAGCCAAGCTGCCAAAAACTGCTTATTTTGAGAAGTACTTTTGTCAAAATAATTTTTGAGAAGTACTTTTGGAGGGAGGAAATTTGTGTTTGGCGAATTCATTTGAGAAGTACTCTCTCTGTTCCTTTTTAGTTGTCACATTGCGCTTTTCAAGAGTTAATTTGACTAACTTTCAAAGCTAAATTAGATTACATTAGTACAATTTTAAAATAAAAAATTAGTTATTCAAAAACTATAAATTGCAACTTTTTTTAATATAAATATGATGAATAAATACATCTCAAAATATTAGTCAAAGTTCATATCATTTGACTCTTAAAAAGGAAACTGTGACAAGTAAAAAGGAATAGTGGGAGTACTTTTTTCAATATTTTGATTAGGGGTGTCAAATGGGCGGGTTGGGTTGAAATTGGATATATTAAAATGGGTTGAAATAGAAATTGGGTTGGGTCTTGACCCGCCCAAATTTAGTTTGGGCTCAAATGAGTTGGGTTTAAATGGGCTAAAAAACGGGTTGGGTCTTGACCCGCGCAATTTGACCCGATTAATCTCTATAATTTTAACATAGTGATATTTAACTTTTATAATCACAATGCGAATTTCAGCTTAAGATTATTTTTTTTAAAAAGTAACAAATTGATAGATAAATCCTAAAAGATGTTAAATAGATAATAATTCATTCCTTTAATATAGAAACATATCTTAGTAAAGAGTTTTAAAACGGATTGAAATTGGAGATTGCATTGAGCTCAATTGAGGATTCTCTTAAAATGGGTTAGGCTTGAATGAGTTGAGATTGAACCCAATTCAAATTATCTTGAGCCCAACCCTTAAAATTCTGGGCGGGTTACCTATGTTTGGGTTCATTTGTGACACCCCTAATTTTGATAAACAATTTTTTTGGGTAGAAATTTGATGAGTCGATTGTGCTGGCCAATCATTTTAAAAAGTGTTTTGGCATGTTAAGTTATGAGAAAAACAACATTAAAGCATGTTTATTTAACAGAGAAATTATATAAAATATTTAGGATGAAAAACATTAAAGTTAAGAGCAAATTATTAACTTGTATTTTGTTTATAGTGATGACATTGCTATTTCAAAGAGAAATGGAGAGATAGAGGAAAGAGACTGTAGAAAAAAGGGAGAAAGAAACCTGTATTTAAAGTTGATGGGCTATTACAAAGAGGAAGAGGAGAAGAAGAGAGATGGAGAACACGGGGAAAGACACGACAGAAATAAAAAAGAAATAGGAAAAAAGAGAGTATTTAATTGAAAGAAAGATGTATTAAATTAATGAAGGGAAGTTTGACAAATGTAGATATAGGAAAGGATATTTTTGTCTTGAAAAATTAAATTTCTGCTTCTGTTTCATGGAAATGGCAGAAATTTGTAGTTTCTTCTCAACAACATAAATACTACTTCTCCCACAGCTCAAAAGTACTTATTTCATTTGGTCAAAAGCCTCAAAAATAAGTGTGTTTCTGATATAAAAGAGTTGCTTTTAGCCTCCAAGAAGCTTGGCCAAACAGACTATAAGTTAGCTATTATGGGAGGAAAGTAGATTGAATAATATTGGGACACATGAAGTTGCTGGGAAAGTACAATTCAGTGATAAATGATAGAATTTGCGTTTTGAGTAAATAAGTAAGGAGTACCTTGGTACTATATGAACCTTGGACATTTGTTGAAGCTTCAGAATTCTCAGAGACTATAGAAGAAGATGGACATGACATATTCCGTCTGTCAACAGCATAAGCAATATTTCTGCAGTCAGTATGTTGTCTACAAGTTGGGCACATTAACCAGCTAACCTGAGGCTTCCCATGAAGGGCTAATCTCTTCTCAGTCATTGCAAACAAACCTGCAATGGCAACCATCAAAGTTAGAGCATAGTATCCACCTTTAGCACTACTCACATAACAGAAAAATGTTTATAGTATTCATTCAAGTTAAAGCTACATGAATATGCAGGTTCTGTAACTTTCTACAACCCCACAAAAACAATAGTTTGTCCAAGCTGTGTTAACTCAAATGTTGTTTATGCAGAAATGAAGGTTATCCTCTATTCTCTTCTGGCAATGTCCGAAACCCCTCAATTTTAGGGGCATTCAAAACAATAAAAAAGAAAAGCACACAAGGATAATATAGATATTAGGAACAAAATTCTTGGCACAAATGTGAAATACAGAAAGTGCAGATAAGAAGGGCATATCAACTGCCAAATTAGATAGCTGGATTAGATATAGTCACATGTGTAAACAGACGTATACTTGCGAAAGTGTCCCACATCTAAATGGCCAGGATCTCTAGTTCTATTCTGGAATCAAAAATAAATTGTAACTAAATACTCCCTCCATCCTACATTATGTGACACCGTTTAACTTGGCACAAAGTTTAAGAATAAAAGGAAGACATTTGAAACTTGTGATCTAAAAAAACATTAGATATTTGTGTAGCTATAAAACATTTCATTAAGGGTAAAAAGAAAATTTAAAACTAAGTCGTTTTAAATTATAGAAAGGTGACATTCTTTTAGGGACATGATGGGGATTGAATTAAGCTAATTCCAGACAGTGTTGGATGTGAATTTTGCTATTATTCTTCTAATTTTATAATGAAGGTGTTGCTTATTCAAGTGTTGAATGTGATTAGTGGAAAAAAGACCCAACAGGAGTGCTGAAGGAATGAAAAGAACATAAAAATGTGCGAAGTTGCAAGACTGCGCAGCCGAGAAGAAATGGGATGAGGCCACTGGACCTCTGCCCGCTGGCTGCGCACTCAAGTACCCAGCTGCACGACCAAGCAGTGTGGGGGCGAGAAAAATCAGCAAAAAGGGGCAATTTTGGGAGTTTGAAGGAGACTCTACACTATATGAGTTTGGAACTTGTCACAAAGCTATGGTATCGAGAAAAAGGTGAGGATACGAAGGAGAAAAAGGGGTACACAACTGATAAAATCATATATGATATGCTATTAAATAGTTTAGGAATTAGATCACATAAAATCATCCCTTGATTCTCAAATCTCCTAGAATCAAGGGATCTGATTGCTAGTTTGTTTATTTTTCTGTAGTATAATTTTGTACCCTCTATGTATATGAATAGAGCCTAGAGGTCATATTATTGCTTAAATTTATTAATATATTGATGAGTGTTGAAAAGGAGAGAATCGGAAATTGAAAATAAATAAATTGAAAGGTTAAAATTTGAAATTCTCTTGTTATCAGTGATCTTTTCAATTTGAAAAATAATAATGGGTCATGAGATAATCATTGGATGGAAATTAAGTGAGGAATAGGGATTAGCCAATTAGTGGACGTATAGGTTAGCTGCTGGATGCATAGTTTTATTTTCGTTCTTTCTGTAGTTGAAATTTAAAATATGGTACCACATTATTATTAAAGCCTTGATACCATTTTGCCACGACTCATAATTGAACGTGATGACACTTGTCTTATCTCACCAAGACAAGTCAGCCTAAAATTCAACTAAAATCTTCCTTATAAAATAATGTTTTAAAGGTGTCTGTAGTAACAAACTATTTGGTTTCTCAAATGTGAATGGACATCGAATCTCATTGTATGAAACATGTGACAGAACTGATAACTCCTTAAGTAGTTAGTATTCACACTTGACAATTGACGTATTCGTTTCCAGATACCACTAGTTCCACATCGTGAAAGTCTGTTAGATCCACCACTGGAACACATCATACCTATCAAGAAGATCGTACCCAAACAACCCACACATTTCTACACACTGAATAACTGCAAAACATTATCAAATCCATTCCGTCTCTAGCCTAATCGATATGCATTCTATCTAAGATCACGTCGATGGCAGAAGTAACACACTCCATAACTCCAACCAAGTAAGCATTAATATCGTTGTAGTAGTCGTATCATGACCCTCTTTGATATACACTCAATCTATGAAATCGTAGTAGAGATTCTGATCTGATCTCAATTGGCGCACAACATTCGCTAAGCAACCCATATATGTTGTGACAACTTTACTAACTATAGTTTCCAAAGTTACAGTGTTCATAATCTAGCCATCATTTTAATCATTCTACTTCTAATTGTCGAACCACTCAAGATATTGCCTATACCACACAAGTACTATTCCCTCTGCTAGGGTAACTAACCAAAAAAAAAGATAACACGTTCATGAAGTCCCTCAAACACTTGTTCACACTTGTTCAACCTCATCATTCAAGTATCCTCAAAATGCATCATCAAGCTATCACCTTACTCAATCCCTTCATATTGCTGAACATTCTGAATCTGACCATGCATCATTTTCATAAGTCTATCGCTTCCACCTTAGTATAAGGTCCAACATCCAAGCCATCAAGACACACCAATGGCTTACTTAAGGAACCACGCACGACTCATCACTATAAGTGAGAGAGAATGGAATGAAGCGATACGAATCAGAACGGACAAAAGATGTACGATAGAGATTCAAGAAGTGGAGATTTTTTCTAAAAGTCACAATAGCCTCTTATGATAAGAAACAGACGTCTCCGCGCCGATCCTCAAGACTTGTATACACGTGAGACCTATGAACCTGACTCTGATACAATTTTGTCACGACCCAAAAATGGACGTGATGACACTCATACAATAAATGCAAAGTAAGATAAGAAAAGAGACTAACACCATCTAATACTGTGGAAATCATAATCAAAATAAAACCCCAAAACCTGGTTGTCACGTGTACAAACCTCTAAAGTATTACAATTGATTCGAAAGAAAAATACAAGTCTCAAATGACAATGTTTCTAGAATAGAACAAGATCATAAATAAGGAGCAAGAGGGTCCGCTGAGATGACAAACAACTAGCTCACAAATCTCCACAGAAAGCCTTAGACAAGAAGAGAAGAGAGAGTATCATAAAGATCCGGGCTCGTAACCTACACAATTGTAAAGGCAATGGGTGAGTACCAAACCACACGGTACTCAACAAGCAAACTCCTAAACACAAAGTAAAAGTATAGAATACGGGTACTCCTACCCCTCCACAACTACAACTTGCATAAAACCAGCTCAACTTAGCAGTTCACAATTTACATAACACATAGCTCAATAACAACACTCCAACAATTACAGATCAACAACACACGAGATCAAGTTCCTCAATCACAAGTTCCACAGAAAGGCGCTCACAAATTATAAAGATATGCAATGCCAAGTATTGTGATGCATGTCTGACCTAGTGATACATACCCACTCTCTCTCAGTCCGGGACCCATGAGGGACATATCTGTCCATGCATCCGTCGCGGCGTAAGACACGTCTCTCAATAATAGAATCCGTCGTGGCGCACAACACGTCCCTCGATAATAGAATTAGTCGTGACGTACGACACGTCCCTCGAATCATAATATTTGTCACGACGCGCAACACGTCCCTCGAAATGGTACATCCTTTTTAATTTCTTATTCTTCCTCAATTCACATAACACTTTTCACAATCATGTCTCAGAACCAATGCAAATGACATGTTCACACAATTGATGACGAGATGAGCATTTCCATAACAATTCACAACAACACAACCGCGATACAACATCAACAATGAATCAATAAGTCTTTCAAACCATTCACAACACATCACACACCAGTAACTAAACACATTGCCTTTATTACCCCATTTTCATCATTAGAATTATTCAATAGGGACCAATCAACCCGTCACAAAGTCTCATTACTCCTCAACACATACCACAAGGAAATACACGATTCTATACACTTAACAAGGGTCGAGAAATTCACTTGCCTCAAATAATAACTCCAAAACTTGAGTCTTCTCCTTTTGTTGGGCTTCCAAATCAATGCAATCTATTCAAATAAATAATCACAATAAGATTTTGAAACTAACACCCATATTACTATATGTCTAGCGTAGACCCAAAAATCACCCAACTCTCTAATCAAGTTCCTAATCTTGATGCCAATTAACAAGTCAACTCTTATATTTTCTAAATTTCAAGCCTAGGATTAAGTTCCAATTTCTCCAATATCAATAATTTAATGATATTCATATAATACAATACACCTAATATTTAATTACATATACCAATATTATTAAAAGTTGAATTTTTATACGATGATCAGAAGATAAAGAAACAGGAAATCAAATTCATGGTTATCGTATAAAAATTCAAGTTTTAATAATATTGGTATATGAAATTAAATATTAGGTGTATTGTATTATATGAATATCATTAAATTATTGATATTGGAGAAATTGGAACTTAATTCTAGGCTTGAAATTTAGAAAATATAAGAGTTGACATATTAATTGCCATCAAGATTAGAAACTTGATTATATAGTTGGGTGATTTTTTGGGTCTACGCTAGACATATAGTAATATGGGTATTGTTAGTTTCAAAATCTTATTGTAATTATTTATTTGAATAGATTGCATTGATTTGGAAGCGTACAAAAGGAGAAGGCTCAAGTTTTGGAGTGATTGTTCGATTATTTGAGGCAAGTGGATTTCTTGACCCTTGTTAAGTGTATAGAATCGTGTATTTCCTTGTGGTATGTGTTGAGGAATAATGAGACTTTGTATGGATTGACTTGTCCATATTTAATAATTCTAATGATGAAAAGGGGAAGGGGGTAATAAAAGACAATATGATTATTTACTAGTGTGTGATGTGTTGAGAATGGTTTGAAAGACTTATTGATTCATTGTTGATGTTGTATCACGATTGTGTTGTTGTGAATTGTGCATTGTTATAGAAATGGTCATCTCCTCATTAATTGTGTGAACATGTCATTTGCATTGGTTCTGAGACATGGTTGTGACAAGTGTTATGTGAATTGAGAAAAAATAAGAAATTAAAAAGGATGTACCATTTCGAGGGATGTGTCGCGTGCCACGACGGATATTATGATTTGAGGGACGTGTCGTATGCCACAACGAATTCTATTATCGAGAGACGTGTCGCACCCTGTGACAGATTCTATTATCGAGGGACGTGTCGCACGCCGCGACGGATGCATGGATAGATATGTCCCCCATGGGTTCCGAATCTAGAGACAGCGGGTGTGTATCACTAGGTCAGACATGCATCACGATACTTGGTATTACATTTCACTACATTGCATATCTTTATCATTTGTGAACTTGTGAGTGCCTTTCTATGGAACTTGTGATTGAGGAACTTGATCTCGTGTGTTGCTGATCTGTAATTGTTGGAGTGTTGTTATTGAGCTATGTGTTATGTAAATTGTGAACTGCTAGGTTGAGCTGGTTTTATGCAGGTTGTAGTTGTGGAGGTTCGATTGGAGGGGTAGGAGTACCCATATTCTATACTCTAACTTTGTATTTAGGAGTTTGCTTATTGAGTACCGTGTGGTTTGGTACTCACCCATTGCCTTTACAATTGTGTAGGTTACGAGCCCGGATCTTTGTGATACTCTCTCTTCTCTTCTTGTCTAAGGCTTTCTTTGAAGATTTGTGAGCTAGTTGTTTGTCATCTCAGCGGACCCTCTTGCTCCTTATTTATGATCTTGTTCTATTCTAGAAACAAGGTCACTTGAGACTTGTATTTTTCTTTCGAATCAATTGTAATACTTTAGAGGCTTGTACACGTGACAACCAAGTTTTGGGGTTTTATTTTGAGTTGATTATGATTTCCACAGTATTAGATGGTGTTAGTCTCTTTTCTTGTTTTACTTCTACATTTATTGTATTAGTTGGATTTTAGGCTGACTTGTCTTAGTGGGATAAGATGAGTGCCATCACGTCCATTTTTGGGTCGTGACAATGGATGAATAAGATTGTACAACTTTGGTACCAAAACTTATACGACCTTTCATGAGTACTGTATACCAATAGGGATAACCAAAGAACTCAAAATTGCAAGTTGAACTGCAGAACCCAAAAAGTTGCATACTTTGTCAGCCTTATGCAAACTAGGGAGGCTAGCTCCTCATATGTGTACTAGTTTGATAATTCCCCTAGGTTGACTAATTTTCCAACTTGACCAATACGGATTCCAATAAACTCAGAAGAGACTTGGGGGGCGGAGACACTCTTACCTACAATCTCTTGAATCGACACAGACTTAGCTAAGAAGGAAGCCCAATCGACGAAAAAAACTATACAGACGACACTAACTAGTAGGGATTAAAGTTCATCCATGTTGGTATGCCCACATCGATCAGGGTGTTTTTTCAGAAATGTTTTTAGTATGTTCATAGATTTGTATGCCATTGTAGGGATAAGATGAGCTGTAGAAGATATTTAGTCAGAGAACCTCTAAAATGCCTCAAACAATAAATTTGAGTATTTGAATGTAATGGGTCTAACAGAATGGAATGGAATGGGCATAGAGGATTCATATAGTTGATCTAAACTAGCTTGATATTGAAGCGTACTAATTGTTATGTATATTAACATTGTAGCAATAAAGAACTGCTATAATACTTTCAAAGTGAAAATAACTGCTCTAAACTAATATCAACCCAGGATATGCATGTATCTCACCCCAGTATATTAAGAAACATGTCTATTTTACAAATTCTACTCTTTTGCTCAGTAGGGTAATCTTCTTAATCAATCTTTCATTCACTAAGGTGGAAGAATATCACCTATCAATAAAGAAGGAGAAGGAAGAAAAAGAAAGAAGGCATGTACATGCACTAAGCTTAGTAAAATAAAAATGATCTTATATTAGAATAAATGAAAATTCCATTTTCATGGTGTACACTATTTAGTCATGTCCTTGGAATATATGTACATTTTAGCAAGGAGAAAATTCAGGTTCTAGAATTCTTAGGTAAAATGCATGCAGTTACAATATACAGCTTGCCAGCAACAGCGTTTTTAGAACCAAGAGGTTCAGTAACAAAATGCAGTTATGCTTGGTAACATAAATAATATATAACTTGGTAATATAAATAATACATTTGGAATTACAGTGACTTGAAGCAGAAATAGGGATACAAGGTCATGAGAAACTTACAATTACAACAAATGACATGCCCACATTGGAACACCATCTTTTGATTATTGAGCTTCTCTTGACAAACAGGGCATGTATCTTCCTCAATAATAGCTTGGTATTCCTTTTTTTCTTCTGCATGAGCCGCTGCGACAATTGTGGCTTGAGTTACATTTGAATTTTCACTACTTGCAAGATGGTTAGTTTGTTTGGATTGTACCAAACCCTGTGAAAGATAATATCCACAGGAATGTGAACACACGAAATAAGTTTGAAACAAGCTAATGCAGATAATAAGCAGTTGTTTGTAAACTTAAAATATAAATGGGTGACGCCGCTTTATATGATTCCGGTGTCAAACAATTAGACATCCAAAGTCACCAATAAGTTGGTTTTCTCTTTGTACTTCTAAGAAAAGACAAAGTAATGATGGAAAATGGATGTACCCGCCTCTAAAATTTAAAAAGCAAAAATAGGGGAGCAAAAGAAGAATTAAAAAAAGTTGTTCCTAAAGTCAAAGGAAATACATGCACAAACATAGACTCAAAGTATTTTTCATCATTTATTTTCTTGCAGACATTTCAGGACCATTTAGGAACACAATACCATGGAAACATCAGGAGTATCAAACATATTTTCTAGAATTAGGAGAAATGAATCTAGACTTGGCACCTTACCGACAAATGACCCATAGTCTTAATAGTTTCGCAACTTCTGAAAACTATAGTTACAGTTCCTATTTTGAATAATTTCTTACTCCTTCCATTTCAATTTGTTTGTCCTACTTTCTTTTTTCGTACGTTTTAAAATGAATGTCTCTTTCCCTTTTTAGCAACTCTTTATTTCCAACTTTTCACATGGCATGTTTAAGACCACAAGATCAAAGGGCATTTTGGTACATTTGACATATCTTTGATTTAAGACCACAAGATTCAAAAGTCTCCTTTACTTTCTTAAACTCTGTGTCAAGTCAAAATAAGACAAAGTCAAACAAATTGAAATGGAGGGAGTATTACTTTTTGGACTTATATTATTCCTATGGAAGTGGTTCAATATACAAATGAGATAGACAACAAACTGAATGGGATAAGTTCATAAACCATATTAGTTTAATTGCAAAATGTCGAGTTCTGGTAATGTCTATTACCGAAAGCATGTATGATTCACATCCAGATGACTACTGAATTTCATAACAATCTTCATATAGAACACAAGAGAACTCTGAACCTTTTGTTGTTACCTTCAGGTAGCGAAGCTGCCCCTTTATTCTTGATAAAGAAGATAAAAATAAAAACTTTTCGCTAGACCATTCAGCATTGGCTGCATCTAGTTCTCCCGGATCTAAGGCATCAATGGATTTGTCATTCTCATCTTCTTTTAAGCGTAGTCGAGAAGTTGCCATCATAATCTCATCATGAGCACGTAGAACATGGGCTTGAGCTGTTGCCAGGAGCCTTGCTTGTGCATACTCCTTCCGCATCCCCTACAAAGAACTATAGAATGAACTACCTTACATAAAGATACACATTGTCAAGATGCTGGCGTGAAGGCTTTGTCTTGAACAGACATTAATAGACTATTATGCCCATAAATAGAAACGTTCCCTTCTTTAGAGAAAGGAAAAGATCTCAAAGGCAAACCAGATTAAGGCCTCATTGTTTGCACTTAATGAAGGTCTGAAACTTAATCATTCAGATGATACTCATTAAGTGCATTTGTTTTTCTTAAAATTCTACCACTTATTGGGTCTTAAAATATCTGAATGGTCAGTTTTGAGATGGAGTCTGAAACTCATTTCAGCGCTCGTCGGTAGGTGATTAATGCATTAATTGCTCAGTTGAATCCAATATGACGAACTGATTTTATTGTAATCATCCAAATATGTTGTGGGTCATAGTAGCCTTTCTACATAACTGATGTAGTATTATTTTGTCTTATTTCAAGACATAAATCTATCTTTGTCTTTGCTTGTATTGTTATTAGAGGATAATAAATTAATTAATGTTGTGGCCATAAAAAATAAGTACAATCCAAATATTCAGTTAAAAAATCTCAATAGTTTTTAAAATTTGTGGATTTAAAAATATTTGATTAATTTGATACATTGGATGATATATTATGGAATATTCATATTTTATTAGTTTAGTGGTCTTATTATGTTATATTAATATTTTCTCAAATATATTAAAGATGTAATATTTAATTACTATATTGTTTAAATTTTATGTTGTGAATAATATTTGAGAATATTAGTATTATTGTATTTTTTTATATTTAATTATCTATTAATTCAATATATTCAAATGTTAAGAAAACAAGCCGTCTTAATCATTCAGTGTTTAGATCTACAACATCTTAATCATTCAGATGTGCTTTCAGATTCAGACACCTTAATCTTAATGAAAATAAATGAGGCCTTAAAAGGACAACTGTTCAGACAAAGGCTTTAATTCAGAGATACCTCAAGAAGCTGCAGCTGCTTTTTGGCAGCCGATACACCTTCAGCATCTAACAGGCCCCTGGAGTTGCTCTTGATAAGGACCAACACTACTTCCAAATCAGATGGAGCTTTGGACACCTATTAAATGCACAATCATTAAAAATTTCGTACATTAAAGCTAGAACTATGTAGGTCTTATCCTGACCGATGACAGGAATCAGAGAACCAAATATGGAGAGATAATACCTAACTTATTCTCAAATCTGAATTTCCATATTATTCCAGTCAAAAGAAACAGAAATTTTCAAATATATGTAATATCAGGGAACACAATTTGCAAATGCAAATTCAGACTCTGTGGAAGATGAGATGCATTTTACTTGACGTCATAACATTAACTATGTTTTCTTGCAGCTCAAAGAAGTATGTTGCCGAATCTCTCTTCATTAAATATATGAACTTGATAAATATGTTACTTTCTGACTGCAGGGTGGATGTGAGAGTTTCAGGTAAACTCATTCAAGGTAAAAAACGAAACCATTCAGGTTGAGCAACATTAACAGCAATCTCACCAGAGAAGGTGAAAGAGGAATTAACAGCAGCAAAGTACCAGAGCTTTTTGCCTTCATTAGATCACTTATAAGTTATAAGCACACTTCATAATAGGATATAACTATAGCCTCTTTCAATCATTGGTTCAAGAAATCCTATACTACTATGAAGTATGAACACCAGAATTTGATAAAATTGAAAAGAACTTCAAACTTCTTCCAGTCTTTGGCAGTCTAAAAACTAGACTGACACAGTGAAAAGCACAAAGGCTGCTGCTGCTTTAGCTGAAGTGAAAACAATCATATATTTTAGGAACAAGCAGAGATACAATCATTACGCACCACAATGTTTTCTAAGTCCCTCTTCTTTCCAAAATCTTCATATTCGATGGTAGCTGAACCTGAATTCCTGTCTGTTCGGGCTAAAGTTGTATAAAAACGATTCAGTTGAGACTTCTTCTTCTGCAGATCTACAGCCTCCTCAACAGATGCAATCACCTCCCCACTCTTCCCTTTGTTAAGACGAAAAAGTCTGGCTTCATAAACCTGGAGAAAGTACAACAACAGCACAACATCACTACACCACATTAACCCCAAGAGAGGTAATGGGAGGAAAATCTCAGAATATAGTACGCATCACAATATTTAGATACCTAATGGCATAACTTCAATAGTTAACAAAGAAAGAAGAAACTAGAAAATCAGACCTGGAACAAGTCATTTAGTTCACAGTGAACACATAATACCCCTTCAGAATCAGCATAGCATTTTGGACAGTATCTAACACGAGCAATATCCTCCTTCCTAGGATTGCCCATTGTCTGGTCAATTTCCAAAAGCTTAGCAAGTAAAGATTCCCTCGAACTTTCCAGTGAATCTAAACCACTCTGAATATAGATCTTCAAAGCAGTAATGCTGTGGAAACTGTAGTGAAAACAATGTAAGAAAGTACACTATTAGCAAAATGATTGGGACAAATAGACTGCTAGTTCCACCTTCTGAGATAAAATTGGAAGGATACACTTATAAACAGGGAATACTGAAAGGAACAAAGGAAGGCTGATTTCTTTATGATTTTTTTTTTAATAAAGAGGCAAGCTAATTATTTCTGTCAGATCCACTAACAGGTTCCTCTCCTCAAAGAAAGAACCAAGGATCGACTAAAAGAAGAGCAGAGAAGCACTGAGAAAATGAACGAGAAGGGGAGGGAGAATCAGGACCATCTTATAGTATATGCTTGTCCACGGTAGAAACCTAGCATGTTGTGTTCATATGATCCACCGCAAGACAACTCTAGAAAGGAGTAAATAGCAGTGTTATGAAGTCACGGACATTATATATGTCCATTGTATGATCAACATCGCCTTTGAACAGAAAAACGGACAAGACCCACTACATACTCAAAAGGATATAAACTACTCATTCTTTATAGAAAATATGTGTTAGAAGCTTGAACATTTTAATAGTAGATTTAAAAATACATACATTATAGTAGGATGGTTTTTATAATAAAAATTTATTTCATGATGATGCACCAAGATGGTGCCAAAAGTTCCAGTGTTTGGTATTGAGCTTTTAATTAATCAATTCAACTATTTATACGAAGTGGAATTTTTTCTTTCTTCAAGAGTGTTGAAGTGTATGATCATCTCATCTAAAAGCTGCTATTAGAGGGAGCACACTTTTATTATTTAATTATATTCTCAACACGCCCCATCACGTGCCAGCCTAATTCTTTTTTCATGGGCCAAGCACGTGGAAATTCTTTTTGATATGGGTGGCGGTGAGATTCGATCTTAGGACCTCTGCCTGCTCTGATACCATGTTGAAGTGTGTGACCATCTCATTTAAAAGCTTAAGTTGTTAGAGGGAGCACACTTTTATTATTTAATTATATTCTCAACAAAGAGTATAAGCACATAAAAGGAAGTTCTTTATTTTTTAAGTCGCCCTACAATCTAGACATATTACAATCTCCTCGAATCATATAACTCTAATCTCATGTGTTTTTTAAGAAGCTAAATGAACCAAAATTAGCTTCCTCTATTTAGTTATGGTGCAAGGGACAAGGTATTCAGGACCACTTGGCTAAACAGGCTACGGATGTTGATGAAAAAGATAAAGAGACTATTTTACTATTTTACAGTATACCATTTCTGGAAACTTGAGGATAGTTAGTGCTTCACCCTTATACATTATGGACCATTTTGGGTGAAATCCCAAACTTTGGAGACTATTTTGGGTTTCTCTCCCTCCCCCCCTACTTTCAAGCTTATGGAAAACTGAAAAAGCAAAGGGATCATTCTATAATTCCTAGATGTAGTGCTACTGCAGCTGCTTGATTTCTCACCTCCAAAAGAAAATCATGGGGACTGGAGCAGAACCATATCTTTACATGCTGGCCCTGTGGTCTGAGTTGACTAGCTAGGTTGGAAACCCACCAGTGCAACTTATGACTGGCCTTGATGGTCCTACACCCAGCCGTACAACTGCATTATGTTTACAAGCCCTTCCTCAAACAATGACAACTCCTGTTGCAACTAGATCACAAGATGAAGCCATGTCCTGTGCTCACTTTACAAGTGGCTCATATGTTACGTGCTCAAAAGAGAATGCCTGAACTGTTACCTAATTTGACACCATACATTAAGCCACAAGACCACAAAAGATCTGTTGCACTTGCGATTTCACAACACAAAAGTGCAGCTTATATAGTGCTTCTGTCACTACCAAACTTTATACATGTTTTTTTTTTTATGAAGTAAGTTGTTTCATTAGAAAGCATCAAGTAGATGCATAATTACAGGGGCATAATTACAAGTAGGCAAAAATACAAAAGAGAATTGTAGGCCCTTATACATCTGTTCCTTCTAAATTTAGAGTACTAATGAAATCCAAAAACTGTTCAGTATTAGATACTGGGGACAGCTTTATCCAGCAAAAACGGTTAACTAAGCATTTGGTTTTAAGAGCATGGAGGATAGTTTACATAACCAAACTTTATACATGTTGTACAAGGGTGCAGTGCTCAACCTTCAAAGTCTTTCCTTTTTTGGTCTGACAATAACCATTATTACGCCTCAGTCCTAAACAAGTTGGGGTCGGTTATATGAATCCTCATCGACCATGTTTCTTATTTAAGCTCAATTTACGTCATCATCATACCAAATTATATTAAAGTGAAAATAAGTTAAATATATAAAAATAATAGTAACAATAATAATAATAACAGAAATCCTCTATATATATATATTTTTTTTTTGATAACCAAGAAATTCGTCTGTGACCCGCCCTTTGGACCAATCACAGCCTTCTAAACTCGGTGGATAATGGGCCCGCCCCTCTACCCTTCTCCTCTTAAAAATCCTCTATTTTTTTTGAGAAAGTTAACAGTATATTCATCAACTTAAAACTCTGTGTTGGCATCCAATTTAATAGAAGAGATCGATGAGTCCTACTATCCTTTCCTACCTACAAGGACTCCAAAATTGTAATAAAGACACTGATTGTACTATAAAAAATTCTTTACACCAGAAATGGAAAGACAAAATACATTGAAGCTTAATCTTCTGTAAAGAACTGTGTTTGCCATAAAAACACCTAGCATTTCTTTCTTTCCAAACAGTCCACCAGATGCAAGCTGGAATAGCCCTCCACCATTTCTTGTTATTTACATTCCTCCCCTCACTGTTCCAGAACCTTAGTAAATCCAAAGTACGCATTGGCATCACCCAATTCACTTTCCCCAAGGTCAGAACAATTGTCACAGTTGATCAGTGGCTCTGCAGTGCAAACACAGACGACTACTGTCTTCCTGGGCTCTATAGAAAGCACCTTGAGCTCATTTGCCAGCCCCATCTTTGCAGTTTCTCATGGGTAAGACATGCTTTATTAGCTACCAGCAAGGCAAAGCATGTTACTTTGAAAGGGATTCTGGTCTTCCAAATCTGTTTCCAAGGCCACCCCACCTGCTGGATCCCTCCATTGCTTTACCATATGTAATCCACTCCATTCCAAAGTCCTCTATATTCTTATTGCCATATAAATCTACGTTAAGTTCAAAATTACCCCTAGAAAAGTAATAGGTTCAAATTCAGCATATTAACTAGACTAAAACATATTCCCAACTAGTAGGTATCACTTAAATGGATCTATTCTTCCATTAGTTTCCTATCTTTAACCAAGTCTAAATTAATTCAATGAAATTGTAGGTCTTTCAATACAACTTCCTTCCATGTGATTTTACAACTATCTCGTCACCTTTTAGCACTCAAACTCACCATAGATTCCACCTATGGACCGGTGCATTTGTAGATCGATGCAAGGAATGACCAAACCATCTCAAGCAACCTTCTCTTATTTTATTCTCAATGTGTGCTACTTACACTTCTGGCCTGGTCATTATTTATCTTATCTAATCTTTGTATGACCACACATGCATCTTAGCATCCGCATCTCTAAAACACTTAACTTGTGGATATGTTGGACTTTAGCGGCCCAACATTCAGTACCATATAATATTGTTGGTTTTATAATTGTTTTTTCAGACTTACCTTTCACAAATAGCACTTCACCCCAGGGATCTGACATAAATTGGAAACAAGATACGCAATGGCTACATTTGTTCAGCATTTACAGCATATTAGTGTCAGATGTTTTATCAAACAAAACTTGAGCTACTGATTCGACAAAACAATTTATGTTTGAACCCAACCATTCTGCCAAATAAGACAGCACTAGAGAAGATGATTCCAGGAAAAGAACAAACTAATTTAAAAGAAACTTGGTACCAAATTTACATATAAAACAACAATAGAGTTGATAGCAACAACAAATCCATAAGAGATGCAAGAAGTTGTAACTCTTCATACTGCAATAAGGATGCTAATGCATGTGTCCTTCACAGCAATTGCCACCAAACAGTTTCCAAATGATAGCAAATAATTTTGATGGACAAGAAAAGACCCTAGAGTAAAGAATAAATCCATTACTAACCAGGAAGCAACTTTGGAAGCCCTAGAGGTGTTCAGAGTCCCAGAAACAGCTTCTCCTATTTTCCTGATCAATTCATTTGAGGAGTCCTTGTTTTGCTCAATATGATGCAAAGCTTCCAGCCACCAAGCAGTATACTGGTTCTTTCTATCACTGAATGCATTACATACCTTCAAATATAAGATAAAAGGAAATGTAAGAGGAACTTGGAAAGCTTGTATAGAGACAGAGACCAAGTACAAAAAGAAATAGGAAACAATTGAGGGGTCTAACTCAAGAACTCCAAGCACCTCAAGTTTAGTTACTCATCATGACTGTAGATAAAGTCAGAACTGTCTTCTAATAACACATGAACTAATTAGTCTCACGACACCACTACTCACACCAAATTTAGATGTGGACATGTGGTCTATTGATGCTGCACAGTTTTTGAGGATACTCCTGAATATGAAAAATTAAACATCTTATGTGCAATTATTAGTCTATATTTCTCAAAAAAGTTGTCATATTGCTTGGTCTATTCAAATTATCGTCAAAACTCCTTCTTAAGTAAAAGTTTAAGCTGTTGCTGGTAATAGATATTTTCTTTTTCAGCTGTTGGCTGGAACAGATAGTTTCTTTTTTCCCTTGGAGACTTTGCAGGCCGAATATCTGTGAGAGCCAAGAGCTTTCCCAGGACCTTCTCTTGGCAGTTATATTTCTTAGTTAGATACTCTCCGTCATCTAAGAGGTCAGTTTTCTGACAGAAGCACTCAAGAACAAACAGCATCCTCAAACAATTACAGATATCTTCTGTGCAAAAAGTCAGGTCTGTTCAAAGCAATAAGTATAGCCAAAGGTTTTCCACATCGATGAAGGCCTATCCTGAATATTACCTGATCATATGACTTTTTGAACTCTTGTTGGGCCCCTGCCAGCTTCAAATTAAAAACAGATAGGAATTTTTCCTTCAACTTTTCACATGCTATTGTCATTGTACATTTGGACAAAAAGTTTAACCTGTTGACAGAATTTTCGTCAACAGAATCGTTTTCCAGTGAATTTGACATTAAGTTGGATGGACCGTCAGAGTTAGTCAATAAAAAGCTTTCTTCCTTAACTTTGTCTTCCCTGAATAGAGCACCTTTATCACTTTCTTCAGCATCTTCTATGTTGGATACTTCACCTCTTGTGCTTCCACATGCACATTCAAGCTTTTGCGAACTATCAGAGCTGAGTGGGAGTACCTCAGAAAGATTATGTGTAATATGGATGTTTAACAAAGGATCCAATCGGAAATCTTCGAAATGGTCTTCTGCTAAAGCCAGTGCTTCTTGGTACAATGATACGGCTTGGGTATAATTTTGATTAATTATAGCAATACCCGCCAGTGCGTTCAAAGCAACAACCAATCTCCGGAGGGCTTCCTCTCCTTCTACCTTAGTCTTGCTTACCAGAACCTACAAAAAGTACCTTTTATATAAACGTTTGACTGGAAACAGATTTTAAGAAAGAACAGTTTTCTGACCCTGACTAACAACTTACCGACAGGATCTCCTCCATAGTCATGGGAGACTGTTGTAGCGATCGCAACCCAGAGCTCCCAACCTGAGGGTGGCAACAGGCTTGGCGTAGTTTTAGAAGTGAGTTAAAGAGCTTGGCAGCCTCTATATTGGTGATAACAACATCACTTGCGGCATCTTCCAATTGGGAACCTGCAATTGAAGTAAATCTCAGAATCCATTATTTTCAATAGTATTATGAATGAAAAGAAGATATCTAACTACCAGGTATTTTTCTCTTGTATATGTCATTTTTGAAACTTCCAATAAGTTCACGAGCATCATTCACACACGTATCATGCTGCCTTTGATAAAAGTGCTCTTCAATTGGTGAAAGAGAAAGCCAAGAGACACATTCTTCTTGAGGTGGAATCTGCAGTTCATCAGCAACATGCACCTTTGATGACCTCCACATCAGGTGCTTAAAGAAATCATGCGTGAAAGTCATCGCTCTGGAATCTCCCCTCTGGAAAAGAAAAGAGAGATTTCTGAGAGGGAGTGAGAAAGTGGAAAAGAGGACAAAAAGATGAGATAAGTAAACTTATAAGCATCAATTGCAGTAAATAGTATATTCAATGTTTGTTAAAGAAAGGCCAGGGCACAGACCTCATAAGGATCGCGTATAACATCGGTCCACCACCTTAAAGTATAAAAGGGACTTGCATTGAGGAATCTCAAGAGACCAAACAAATCATCAAGTTTCCTTTGTATGGGAGTCCCTGTAATGCACCATCGATGAACTCCATGTAGTCTTAGGGCCATTTCAGTTGCAGCAGCAGCATTATTCTCCACCATTTGAGCTTCATCCAGACATATCCTCCACCATAGTATTCTGGTTAATAGGGTAGGTATGACAGGATATCTGCAACATGAAACACTGGAGATTTATCCTCAATCTAGAAACAACGAAGGCCAAAAAATGAGGTATAAGTAGACAAACACAGCAATCTGGTCAGATTTCCTAGAATAAATTGATCCTGGATGACAAGGTCAAAAGACGGAAAACCAGCATTATCATCATCACTCAAGAATATCTTTATGGACTGAAAGTTCCAAGCCATACGTGTACATAATCACCTCTCCAAAGATCTGTTAGCCTGAACAGTACCTTACATTCAAGAGAGATTGTCAGGGGATCATGCCCTGAACAAAACACATACCTATGATCCTCTAAACAAGTATTGTAAGTGCTTTTGAGAGCATTATTTTGCTTTCCACCAAGTTTCCAGAGAAAGAACAGAAGAAAGGAAAGAAGTACAAAAGGAGACTGAAATTTGACTAGAAGTAATGGTTTCAGACATCTCCGAAACATCAAGGAAAAACATAGAAAAAAACTGTGTCCAAAAAAATCTGTCCATCTCCTCACACTGAAAGCCTCAAGTATTTCCAAATAGTACAAGCTTTAAAACACCTTGCTATAGTTTCAGTGTTCACATCGGTCTGGAAAAGAAGCAAAAAGCACTAGTTGCATCATAAATGCACATGTATGATCCTTAGCAACCAGACATCCATGGTCATTATCAGAAAATATGAAACTAATGAAGGTAATAAGATTGTTCAGCAAAAGTAAACTAAGAACAATAGCTCATACAAAAAAAAAAAGGAAAACTATAAGGGGCTCTTGGCTAGCTTTTGGGGTTGAGTAGGTCCAAGGTCCATAACATGGTATCAGAGCAGGACCCATCCTAATTCTTGTTACGCGATGTTGACCCCCATATTAAATTGTCACACTCCATATGTCCATTTCTAAGAGGATGGGTAGACTCTTTAATATGGCTTGCGCAATCCTAACCTCTTCAGCTAGCTTTTGGAGTTGAGTTAGGCCGAAGGTCCATAACAACAACAAAGAGATGTACAAAATTAAGAAAATACAATCAGCATGCCTACCATACACAGTTTCAGAACCAATAACCTGATCAATAGGTCAGTCAAATACTTTTCAGAAGTTGTCACAGAGCAAATAATGGATAGGCACTGGGGGACAATCACCAGACAATAGTGCATAAGAATCAAACAAGGGAAGCATTCGTCACTTTTACAATAGTAATAAAATACATTCAGGGACAAACCAACAACATTCAACATCACAACCATGTCTCTCCAAAACAAAACAGATAGAACTAACTGAGCTCAATCACTCAAAGAGAAGGACGACTCTGCTCTGGTAAGGAGTGACTAGGTTGTAGATCCATAAACCACACTTTTGAATTAATAGAAGAACCAGTATCTCTTCCGAAGCTAGACTCCAGTATGATTTTTTTAAGCTGTAGCATCATGCAGGAGTTTGCGATGATGCCTTGATTTCAGCACTAAGAACTGATAAAAATCAGTAAGAGCAGCACTTCTACCTTAACACAACTCTCTATCCAAGCAAACTCAAAAGACAGAAAAAGAAAATTGCAGGCTGAAGGATACCTTTTCTCAAATCTCAGAGCTCTACGATCACCTTCATGCCTGTCAGAGTCGTGTGATAAGTCCTCTTTCAGTACATCATAAGTTGTCAAAACGATGTTGGCATTGAAAAGTTCATTTATATCTGGCAAGGGTGTTTGAAACAAAGAGTTATTCCTCACTCCTTCATAAATGCACGTCTTCATAGCACCAGGACTTGTATGACTAGCAATAAGAAGAAATGATGGGTAAGCAATCCAGATAAGAAACTTGAATAAAAATTCAATAAAGAATAGAATTAAGTTTTAGCATATGTAGCCTAGAAAGGAAACAAAACTAACACTAAACCTATTTCACATTGCCATGAAAAACAATCTGCTCTTAGTCATCATAAGAAGAAGAGCACATTAGGAAAAAGTGTAAGGTCAACCAACAAGTGACTGTACAAGCCAAGACCATAGGATAAAGGAAACCAAAGCCCCTTTTTTTCACAGTTTCCCCTGGTCACTTCCAGAAGTTAAGGAAACAGGAAAAGGAAGAAAGTTTCACTGAGTTCTCTACAAGACAGCTAAAGCACAAAAGTGGACTCATCAACCACATCAGACCAACTAGACATTTATGCTTATGAGTGATTACTTTTCTTATATCAGCAACCGGTCATCTAATTAGAAGAGTTTTAGACCTATTATTTCCAAATTTTTTGGACAGGATATCTTCTGTTTTTTTATAACGGTAAAGCAGTTCTTATATCTTATGTTTACTTACTAATACTTGGGACAAGTATAGGCAGTCATGGAGGAACTTGAAAAGTTGATGAAGTTATTGCTAGAGTTGAGAAACAACATGAGCAACTGCAGAAGATATTTCTAGTTCTTACACTTGTTGGACCTTCCTAATGACCTTTATTTGGTGTGTGACCAAACTCTGGCAAGTCCTATTGTTCCTACAATTGATGAACTATTCTCTTGATTACTTTCCCTTGCTCCGCCACCTAGTGGCACAGTGGTCTCATCACCAACCCATCACCAACAATTGACTCTTCTGTTCTCGCATCTCAGACAATGGAAAATCAGACATCTCAAACTATGGATAATCAATGAGGAGGATGTCTTTTTGGAAGATCTCGATCCAAGTGTAGCTTTCAGAATAAGCTTAGAAACACTCATGAAGTATATTATCTTTTCATGATTGATCACCCAAAAATATTCATGTTGCACAGACTGACACTGCAGGTAACTAGGGATTGTAATAATCTGAAGGAAAATATAGTGAGTTCCTTCAATGTCAAAGGAGCAAGTAGACATCTCCACAAGTAGCCTTTGTTGCTCAGACTAATACATCTGTTGCTAATGATGCTTGTGTTTCACAGTCTAGTAATTATTTTGCTTGCGTTTCTATGTCGTATTTCTGGTAAAATATCACTTTTGAGTCGAGGGAGTATGGATATCAAATGGTTGTTTTATTCACTAACTGAACATATAGTCGAGTAATGCAAAGAAACAAAGCAACTAAAAATAAAAAGCAACAACTAATTTTATGATAAAACATATACTAGTGCATATCTGCAAACTGATTTACAGACAACAATAAACTACTGCCTCAAGGTTTAAATTCAGTAATCAGAGTTTAATACCGTTAATCCTTTAAAATCTTTAATATAAGGAGCTCTGAACATTATATCAAGAGATTAATTTTTTTTCCAAAGAAATACCAACTGAGAAGGGCAATAACTAATATCTCCTCTTGATGACAAATAATACATACATGTACGGAAATGTTTTGGTTGGTAACATCTATGTCAACTGGTTTATACATAGTTATACCTTTCATGAACTATACAATATTGGAATATTGAGGAAATCAAAGGAAAATGACATGTTTGATATGGAACAAGGAAAATGAAAGGATAAGCATGAATACCGAACAATTTCAGCATGCCACTGAGGCAATATAGGAGCTGGACACACTATAAGAGTTGCACCTGAGGCAACTGGCGCTACACAGGCTTGGATCAGTTCTGAGCACGGCTGGCAGATATAGCCATCTTCCATTTCAACTATTTTAACACCGTTTTTGCGTTTAGCATGCTTGTGCATATTCCCAGTTAACTGCTGTTCAGTTAAGATTGCTTTGGATTTTTTATATCTCTTGTTAGCTGAGTAGCCCACACAATCTGCATGTTGCCATGCATCACAAGCATCACACTGAACCCACAATCCTTTATATCTGATGCTTTCACTCACAGAACCACATATACACTCAACACGCTCTCTTTTCAGTCTTTTCAGACTATTTTTCTGACCCTCATCACACAGAAATTCACCAGTAAAATTGCCAATGGAAGATGATGCCACCTGATGTGTAAAGATACAAGCAAGCAGCTCAACAGTCTTTCCCAGCCCCATCTCATCTGTAACATAACAATAACAGAAGAAGCAACCAAAGCTAAGTAAGGCTTTCAATAACTGTAAAATGTCAAAAGGAGCTGTTCACAGTTGAGGTACTTAATATTTGCAGAATTGCCTAACATCATATATTATAAAACATCCAAAGCATAAGCTAATTACTTATACGGAAATTATATCAGAAAACAAGAAATCCATCCCCTAACTCAGTGATACAGTAACTAATTATGAGGGAACTATTTCAATACAAAAGAAAAATGAAGGAAAAAAGAACTCTTTCAAAGAAATGTTTGTTATCCAAAGCAATCACAAGTAAGATAGTAAATTAAATCGACATTTTTTAATCAACAAGGTAAGATTTCATCAATGAACATCACCAAGAATGATGCAAGTCGAGTTTCATCAAAACCTTACACACGAAACCGAGCTAAGGAGTTCGTAGACTTGTCGTCGAGTCGCTTCCTTGGAGACGAGGAGGGTTCTTGGAACAAAGGCATGAAGCTCGAGAACGTGCTAAAGAGGAAGAACAAGGATCCACAAGGAAGACTACTCAAAGTTGGGAGAAAGTAGCTATGAATGCAAATGGTTATTTTTGAAATGCAAGCCTCTAGACTAGAAGACCCTTATTTCATTAAGTGTATTTTTGTAATAATTAGCTTAGGCTATAAATAGTGGAGAAAAGTTCCCTTTAGACGGAGATTACCTAGATTATTGAATACTAAATACTCTTTGAGACCATTTTGAGCTTGTTGAAGCTTTTGATTGTGTTGAATCTGGAACGAAAGGTAGCTTGGGAATCTAATTCCCTATAGGTCTTTCTAATAGGTTAGGTGCCCTTGGGATATTCTTAGGAGGTCAATTCTCTTAATAGATTTGGTTGCCTTTGATTCCATTTTGTGTCTACCTTTCAATCCTTTTTCTCTTCCTTGCTTAATTTCCATTCTTTGTTTTTCCTATTCCGTACTTAGAATTGAATTAAAGAAGGTCCTACTATGTACAGAGGATCAACCAGCACAAAGAAAAAACCAAAAAAAAAAAAGAGGATAAAATAATGTATGATCCTATCTATCTTAAAGATTTAACGGTGTCCAACACATTTTTAATTGTCTTCCCTGAGGATTGAAAGCAATAACATACAAAGGTAGATCAAGGATGAAAGACTGGAAAATTCAGTCATTTTGCTTACCAGCTAATATACCACCAGGAACAACTGGTGGGGCACTCTCTGGACGCAAGGATACATTTCCACTGAAAAGTAACATCAGAAACTGATCATTAAATGAGAATTCTTCTTAGATGGTTAACAAAGTATGAAGAATATAACGTAACAAAAGAGATATTTAAGAGAGATATCAGTTCAATCTGAAAAGGTTCTATGTCAATTTTTGACCCCTTGTATTTTGAGTTAAGAACAATAGAATTGTGTACTTAAGGAAGAGTAAGAAGCACCAATCAATAATGACCTAAGCCATCAGGAAGACAAATTTTACCATACATGTGATCTTTTTTTTAAAAAAAAAAGGGGAACATGGATACTTGTCCTGGAATTAGGGATGTACATAGCAAGTCACATCCCAATCCAAAGAACAAAAGATGATGAGAAATTGATCATCCACCTTTTGAATTCATAAAATGCAAGATAGCAAAATCAAATTCAGTTAGTGCCAACAGTTGGAAGTGTCCATTTCATCATAAGGGGACATACTGGATGAACCATGGATGAAAAATACTTCAAAGGATGGTAGAAGTACAGTGAATCCAATGGTAACATTTTCTGTAGATCATAGAGAGAGAAACATACCCAAATGGATTGTAATATATTGTTATAGAGGTGTCAATTAAACTCAGTGGCATACATAGAGGAGAAATAAAGTGATTTATTTTGCTTTGCAAGGAGCCATCGGAATTTCTTTTCTCCCGCTGCACCATCCAATAAGCAGCACGGCGCTGGTAAGGCCTAAGCTTAGGAAGCAAACCAGGGAGGTCATCATCAAGCATCGGCTCCTCCCTACAGGAAACATCACAAATGCAAGCCAAGTATGAGGAAATTTGCATATATCCAACATAAATTGAAACTTCTGTCAGCAGAACCACTCACTTTGATGGCTTAATAGCTTCATAGAAACTAGCTACATCAAACCTAGAAAGTTTCCTTGCAGCAGAAGAACTTTCATCCAGCCCTGAAGCTAGACCAATATCGGCAGGTGCTGCCACCTGGTATCCATATCTAGCCTCTGCTGTGACAACCTCTGGACGTAGCCAAGCCATCACATTCATCATGCTCTTTTTCCATAGCTGTCTGGATGTATCAAGAAGTGACTCGCATGCATCGAAGGCACTTTTTAAAATCTCGACCCTTATCCGTATAGATGCTAAACAACTCGGAACAATAACAGGCCTCAATGTGAAGAACTTCAAACTAGCCAGATGGACTAGCCCTGATATACCCTCATCAGGTCCATCAAAATTTCCCTCTACCAATACAACTTTTTCCTCCAAACCCTCTTTCTCCTGTTTTGCTACAATTTCCAGACATATACTAGTAGCAGATAATACAGGCCAATGACCCAACTTTATCCTAGTAAGATGTTCATTAACATTACTGACCCTAAACCTCAATAAATACCTTGAATCCCGGTAAAATTCCTCATCCAATACATAATTACCAAACTCATCACTAACATTCAAGTCTGATAAAACAATTTCAGAAATATCCATATGTTGGTCAGATAACCAATTAGACCTATCAATTTCAACAAAAAATGGCACATCAACTGCAAAAGACTCATCTTTTTCCGCAGTTCCAGCATCCGTTTTACCGTTTAATTTCCCCTTAGGAACTTCTCCTTCCAAAATTCCTACTGAGCGATTTGGCTTAGATTTCCTCCGACCCATTGCAGTAACAAGTAAGATATACAATGTGCAATGCGGTTAACGGATAAAAATCAATCCTTTATTCTTATTAGAACAACCAAGAACCTGTACATAATAACAATTCAAGAGTCTCACATGAACTAACAAATAATTGGTACATAATTTGAATGGTTTCTCGGAAAACCGATAGAAGTGAAATAAGCTACACAATTTCCGAGGTGAATTCTGTAGAGAATTGGAAAAACCACTCTACTAACACTAGAGGCAGAAGGAAAACCTCAATTTCGCGCGAGTACAAACCGTTGAGCTTCGAGTTGTAGGACTGCCAGGATATTCGAAACATAGGATTGATCTGTTTACGTACATATACCCTATGAGGGTATTCAGGTCATTTCACATTTTGAAATTTGGGGACTGTTAAAAGAAAGAAAAAAAAAAACAGGGGTTAGGGTTTTGCAGTATTGGGGAAAGAAAAAGAGGAAGAAGAAGAAGACATGAGAGGGGGAAGGAAGAATTTGAAGAGGGCTGTTGAGGAAGAATTTTCGACCCTTCAAAAAGGGCAAAGTATTATGCAAGTTTTGGACCTTCGAGGTTCAAATATTATTCAAGTACAGAGCTTGTTTTCCGTTTTCTGTATGAATTTTTGTTGTTACCAATTTTATTTTTTATTTTTTTTGGAATGTGAAGGTAAGAGATGCGAAAGGAGAAACATCATTAGCAATATTTCCAGCTAAATTTCGAAAGAGCATGTGGATGAAAACAGGTTTGATTTGGTATTTCCTATCCAATGATTCATCATGGTTGTTGATTTTATGCCTTTATCTTGTTGGCATTGAATAGTAGTTAAGAATAACGCGAAGTGTTTTCATTTGTGTTTGGTCTTCTTTTTTTGCTGGATCAATAGGCAATTTTGTTGTGGTTGATGATAGTGGTAGAGAAGAAGCTACTGAATCAGGTAGAAAAGTGGGATGTGTTGTTACACAGGTTCTCTATTATGACCAAGTTCGTGTGCTTCAAAAATCACCAGAATGGTGAGACTTTGAAATTCAACCATCTATTTTTTCGCCTTTTTTTTGGGTTTTGGGAAAGAGCAGGGGATTTTTTCTTCCAAAATCTGTTTTGGACTGGAAAAGAAGTAAGGGTATTTTGCTCGATAAGCCTATAGTTAAATCTCTATTGAAATGGATAATTTATTTCTAGTTTGTGAACGTGCTTCTAGCTTCTGAACTTGCAGCTAGCATATTTACAAAGATAATTGAGATTGAAGAATAATCACTGATATATGGAAACAGGAGATAATCTCCTTATGATGATTAAAGCAGTATTCTTGTTTCGTCCATGACATTTCGCTTTTAACTCTCATGTGGACTGTAGGGATATACAACATTTTGAGTTTTTGTGTTTTTTTACATCCATCCTCTTAGAAGATTTTGACCTTTTTCTAGCAAGTTTGTAGGTTTTTATGCTAGCATAATATGTCAATCAGCTTACAGATGAAGCCTCTCAGTAACTACTCCGCCGAGTATGTGTAGTGTTGATTTCATGTAATTTATCATTTATATTTCAACGTGCGAACTTCAGTGATACTTTGGTCTACATACTCTCCCACATAATATTTGCAAAATAGAGGGTAGTTTTTTGTGGGTTCGGCCCTAATTGAGACATCATACTTCCTCACGACATCCCTCTAACTAAGACGTAATAACTTCAATCCACTGTGCAATGCTGTCCAATTGGCTGGTAAGAGTCTGTCGGTGGATGCTCCTCAGGAAGGGTCATACTACGGTCTACTGCTCCCCTCCCCAAAATAGTTTCTGTTCAGAAATTTTCTTGTGTTGTCTGTTATTCCTGTGCAGGCCAGAGATCTTCAAATCCACAACAGTAGAGAGTTCAAAACAGGATAATACGCAATCACACAATTCCCAGATGGATGAAAATGAAGACTCAAGTGATGATGATGGACTCCCTCCATTAGAAGCCAATACAAACAGATTAAATCCTTTTCAAGGAGAGTCAGAAACTGAGTCTGATTCAGAAACTGATCCCTGATCCATGTTTGGGACATTCCTGGCATCATTTCTTTTTTGCAGATGAAGTAGGTGTAAAGGTATCGCTTTCTTTGAAAGCTATTAATTGTGTCTCTTATATAGAGTAGTTTCTATGTTAAGCCCATATCTGGAATTTAGTTTATCAAAAATCTGTAATGTTATGTTTGATAGGATGTTCTTCGACATTGAAAACTATGCATAGCCTTTGTTTGGAACTTAACTTGTGAATTAAGGTGAATGAGCACATACTAATGTCTGATTAGCTTTTTTGCCTGATGTTGATAAAATTTTGTGATGCAAGGGTTTCAATATATGTTACTGTATTTCCTTCGGATGTTTGATTTTGATATGTTTACTTGAGTCGAGGGTCTATTGAACAAAGGCTCTCTACCTTCACAAAGGATCTCGCTTCAGCATGCACATAGGGTATGACTAGTTCGTATGGGTGTTTACATAATCTTCTAGCAATGTGAAACGAATCCACACATACACATTGCTTAACTGTCCTATGTTACACTCACCTTTCAGTTCATATTGTTTCGGAATTAGCTTTCTAAATTCTTTTATTTTTGGCTAGCCATACGAGAATTTTTCAACAACTATGTACCTGTAGATTTTCACATATTATCATCTGTTACACCTACTTTTCATTTCATATTATAATGAGCTCTCTTGTTAAGGGTTGTATCGGTGTTGGGGTGTCAAAGTGGCTGAGCATATGTAGACACATAAATTTTATTGGATTAAAATTCATACAAAATTTGAATTAAATCCATGCTCATTTGGGCTGAATGATTAATTTGGGCTTCACAAATAAATAAACTCTTTTTATTAAATTCAAATCCAAGGTCCATTTCAACTTGAAGCCCAAATCTATGCCACGTGTCACAGTGACTAGGCATCCAAGACCAACAAAGTGACGCCATGTGTCCAAATGAGGTGGTAGTCCTAGTCAAATGCAAGAACCAATCACAATCCGCCAAGTGTCAAAATGACATCTTTTGGCCAATCACAAGCAACATTGTCCACTCCCTACAACTATAAATAGGGGATAGACATGATGGCATGAAGAAAACTCTTCAACAAGCATTCTGCAAGGATTGGAGAAAGCTACAACACCAACTACATAGCTCTTCGAAGTAGTGGTCAGCAGAGTTCTTCCCGGAGATCGACTTGAAACAACGAATTGCTTCCCGACATTCTTGGAGATCAAACACATCTCAAGGAGGTCTACATCATCCTGCATTTGAGAACTACGCTACTGATAACCCTCGAATCATGGAGAAGTTTAGGAGAGAAGAATCAAGAGCATACCAGAATTGTACTCACAAGATTCATTAATAAAAATCACATTTTCTTTTATTTATTTTGCTTGCAGTTAATTTTCATCACTTAAGGAAATTTGTTGCGAACAAATTTGGCACGCCCAGTGGGACCTATTCTGCTATTCATCTCTTTCTCTTGCAAATCAGAAACTACAAAGGCAACTACTGCAATGGCCTTCAGAAAAAATAGTGATTTTTCATACACGGACTCTACTAATGTCGTATTTGCTGATCTCAGTCATGTTTTCCCGATTACTCAGTGCAAGTTCAAGAACAGTGGGCTGGATGGGTCTGAATACTTCACTTCTTTGGAGACGATAAAAAAAATAACAACTCTAATACAAGGGTCGTAACTGCAACACCTGGGGCAATCTTGCATCCGTGTTCTTTGGAGAATTTTCTCAAATTGGCTCCAACTCTGGTGAATCTGAAGATTCAATGGATTCTCAAGCTTCAATGAATGTCAATTCTTTGATGGATGACTCAACCGACATGGACGAGAAGTTTGCAATGATGGAGCAAACCATTGAAGCCTTGAAAAAATTTGTTAACGACAAAAATCTTCATATTGCTCAACTTATGAACAAGTTGGAGACTTTCACACCTGAGAGTCAAGTCATGTCCCCACTTGTCCACCTGGTTTTGATGCACGAAACAAGGACGTTGAGGAATCTCTAACGAAGTCAAAATTTCAAAAGGAGAAACAATTTGTTTCAGTTGCAGCACTATCTGTCCAACAGTTGCAAGACATGATAACGAACACTATTAGGGCTCAATATGGCGGAGCACCACAAAGTTCCTTGTATTACTCCAAGCCATATACCAGACGGATTGATTGTCTATCAATGCCAACAAACTATCAACCACCAAAGCTACAACAATTTGATGGCAAGGGGAACCCAAAGCAACATATCGCTCACTTTGTTGAAACTTGTAGCAATGCTAGAACACATGGTGACCTTTTGGTAAAACAGTTTGTTCGTTCGCTAAAAGGGAATGCATTCGACTGGTATATCGACCTGGAACACGAGTCCATCGATAGTTGGGTGCAACTCGAGAAGGAATTCCTCAATCATTTTTACAGTACCCGTCGAACCGTAAGCATGATAGAGTTGACTGGCACTAAGCAAAGAAAGGACGAGCCTGTGGTGGATTACATCAATCATGGAGATCACTGAGTTTGGACTGCAAAGATCGCCCTTCTAAAATATCTGATGTGGAAATGTGCATTTAAGGTATGCATTGGGGACTTCTATATATACTACAAGGAATCAAACCGTGAACTTTTGAGGTACTTGATACCCGAGTTCATGACATGGAATTGAGCATCGCAAGTCATGGGAAGGCATCTCATTTTGCTCATCTGACAAAAGAAAGGAAGGAGTTCAAGAAAGGTATGACCTCAAAGATCCAGACTAAGAAATCTATGGCGGTGAAAGCAACTTCTGTAAAGGCCACCACCAAGAAGAAACTAAAAGAGGAGGAAGCCCCAAGTCAATATCTGAAGAAGGAGAGGCAACATCCAACCTTGAAGGAGTTAGAGGCCAAGGTTTACCCATTTCCAGATTCAGACGTACCTATGATTCTTGACGAATTGCTACCTAAGAAAGTCATCGATCTTCCGGAATCAAAGAGGCTTGAAGAAATCAATAAAGTTGGTGATCCTAAATACTACAAGTTTCATCGCGTCCTTGACCACCCGATAAGTAAATGCTTTATCTTGAAGGAGAAAATCATGATGTTAGTAAGCGAAGGAAAAATCATCATTGACATGGATGAAACAACGGAGGCGAATCATGCTAGTGTAGTATCCAATCAAAAGAAGTGTTCAAGGTCCCAAATTATGCCTGATCTTAGGCGTATTTATATGTCTAGGAACCTAATAACACTCGCGTTTTGGCTAAGTTTTAAATCGATTTATGTTAGTTTAGAGTCGTGTCGAGTCTTTTGGTTGTATATATGCTAACCAACATGATTAGTTGTGTAGGTAAGCTTGAATGAAGAAACGAGCACTAAAATGGGCACCGGGACGCGCGAAAGGATCCAAGCCAAAAGCAGCAAGAAGAAGAATGAAGAAATGAAGTCAAGGAGGATGATGCGGAGAGGAATTTGATTCTTGGATGCAAATTAGAAAACTGGGACAGAACGCTCCGTGTCCTCTCTGCATCGTGGAGAGGGATTTTTAATTTCATGCGTGAAATGCAAATTGGAGACATAAGGGTCTGTGTAACAGTCGCGTCGCGAAGAAGAGCAAAATTATTTGAACATGAATTTAAAGCCTCCTCTGCGTCGCGCCCCTATGTGCCAGTTTTGACTGTTTCGACTTTACTATAAATAGACTAATATTTTATTTTATTAATTATTCTTTTTCTGGGTTTTGAAGAACTACGATTTGGAGAGCTATTTCATCAGTTTTTAGGGTTCTTTCCTAAACTCTTTTACTTTCGATCTATTTATGATATTTAAACTTTGCTGGATCAAAGATACTATTATGAGTAGCTAATTTCCCTAGTTCTAGGGTTGTGGCTACATGATGATTGTAATTTATTGAGTTTTTATTGGTTGACATTGACTATCATATGAATCTTTCTTATGTTCTTATTTTTCGTATTTCATGCCTGATCACCATTGAAATAAACATATTGTTCGAATTGAACTTGGGAGAGGAATAAGAGGATAAAATGTGGGCATAAGGAGCATAATTTTCTCTTAATAATTAGAGTTAATTTGTATCTAGGATAGGGATATACCTAGAAACCATGCTTGGTCATTATACAGGAAGAAATCATAATGCTCGATACTTGGTCCAACCTATCTCCGCTCAACGATGTAGTTAGGTTGTCATTTATCGTAGGTAATTAGAGGTCGGGAGACCATAATCATATATTTAACCCTGTGATCACTGATTAGATAGTTGATAAATATCCGCTTAATAAGATAAATTGCATGAATCCTGATAAGAGTTGCATCCCTGGACCTTACCTAATCATTGTTTGAAACCTTAGAAATTGAATCGTATTTGTTTAGTTCTTAAGTAACTTTTAGACTATAAAATCAATCAATCTGGTAATCTTGATAACATTTGTGTTTAACTGAAAGTCTTGGAAAAATTAAGTGATTCTAATCGTAAGTCCCTGTGGGTACGATACCCGGCTCTTTATAAGAGCCACTTTAATACTTGAACGACCACGTACACTTGCGTGTGCGATTTGGGCGCAATAATGCCAAACACCATTTCCTTGCAATTTGGAAGTTTCACACTTGTTGAAGTTGATTTTCCAAGGAAAACCCCTGAAGGTTCACTAGATATAGACGACAATGAAGGTGATGATTGGACTCTAGTTACTCATAAGAAGCAGAGACATCAAGAAGTTCTTAGGATACGACTTCCTAAGACAAGATCAACAAGGAGTGATGTGAATCAACTACAACCATAAAAAAACGTCAAGCCTTGTACTAGCCAGAAGATCAATGGTTCTTTATCGCAGAGGGTTCGAAGGCTCATTACGTTGGATGAATTCTTTCCTGAAATATTCTTTTGCGGTAGTCAAATTGGTCCAACACATATTGTTTCCAGCACAGACGAAATGAAGGAAAACAAAGGCAAGCATAACACAACAATACCACAAGAACATCAAGCTAATGAAAAAGTTGCCCCATGTTGTGCTACAATTGCTTTCACATATGATGACTTGTTGTTAGGGTCTAAGCTACATAATAGGGCCTTGTTTGCTGTAGGATCTATTCGAGAACAACATCTCAATCTCATTCTAATTTATGGTGGTTCAATAGTCTATATTATGCCAAAAGTTGTTTTGAAAAATCTCTGGATTTCTATTGATGAATTGTCCAAAAGTAACCTAACGATACAAGGTTTTAATCAAGGAGGACAATGATCCATAGGTAAGATTCGTGTAGGATTGTCCATTGGCAGCGTTAAATCAAATTGTAACACTCCGTATTCTAGAAAGACCAGTTTGCAGAAATCAGAAGTTACAGGTGGCACCGACGGGCACCACCCACGGACAGTAGGTGGGGGTCTGTGGATAGTCACCTGCAACCCTCCCCAAAATATTTGTCTAAGGGTCGACCCACGGCTGGACCTACGGACCATAGGTCAGACCACGGGTCGTGGTCCTGGTCCGTGGATCGAGACCCCCAGATCCCGCCTCTGAAGCCAACGACGATTGACAGGATGGACCGTCGGTCGGCCCCGACAACTTTTAAGTCAGGGGTCATTTGGTCTTTTCCCTATGCGTTGGACCCCTAAACTACGTCGTTTAGTCAGTTTTAGCCTAGTAACTTAATTAGAACTTACCCTAGTCAACTCATTCTCCAAAAAATCATCAAGTTGAATGAAAAGAAAGAGAAAGAGTCAACCAACCTTCTCCAAGAACGCAGCAAGGTTTCCTCCAGTTCCATCCCCGAAATCGAAAGATTTCTCCGTGAAATTCGTCACCAGGTATGTGGGATTTCACTAGTGGGTTCCTTTCACCCATTAGGTCCCAAAATTTTAGTCAGATTCTTAATTCTCTATACCATGTTTAGACCTAGGGTTTCTAGAACTTCAAATTATTGTTGGGAATCAGTGGTTAAACTAATCCAAATCAGATTATCATGTTTTCGTGGAATTGTTGCTTAGTTCTTAGATGAAACTTAGAACCCTAGTTGTGTAGATTCATTTAGTTCATGAATTACACTTGCTATGTCTATTTATTCAGATATACATGCCTCGGTTAAGAATGTTTCATTGTCAGTATATTAATGTTGCATTTTCAGTTAGCATGTCAGTATTTTGAGCTATTCAGTATTACAAAAATTCAGTTATAATGTGCTACTTACATAATCAGTTTGGAGTAGGCTTAATATCGAGTGGACTAAGGGTCAGTCACCCTCATAGTCCTAGAACTACGTGCCCCCATAGGATAAGTCCCCTTTGTGGAAAATATTTTAGTGATCACGTCAGTCATGCCTTTATACCCTTGGCAAGCTATATTGGGTCTTCTCGATGGGGTGATACATCGAACTCCACGGATAGCTCTCGTGGTTTTATGTCGGTTAACAGTAGCTTCCACAGTTGGATTCCAGTGTATTGACCAGGTTATCAGTTACAGTTCAGTATTTAGCCTCAGCATGTCATGTACTTGGTCACTGCATTCAGTTAGTTTAGTATTCAATATATTTTAGTATTTACTTCATACTCAGATTATATCATTGCTCATATTGCTTTGTTCAGTTATGTATATGTTATTCACCTTATCCTATCATACATGCTCAGTACCTTTCAAGTACTAACGCAAACTCTGTGCTACATCTTCTCGTGATGTAGGTTCATGTTCTCAGCATTCAGATCACGCATAGATCGGTTCCTGATCTCCAGTTCAGCAGTATCAGTGGTGAGTCCTCATTCTTCGAGGATGATTGACATGTTATCTTTCTATTTTCAGTCTTTCAGTTTCAGTTTGCTAGAAGTTAGCTGGGGGCATATCCCAGCAGCTGTAGTCAGTTAGAGGCTTTTATTTCAAACATAGTTAGATTCAATTTTATTTTGAGTTTGATCTTTCAGTTGTCATTAAACTCAGTGTTTTATAGTCAGATTTAGAATGGGTATCCCTCATCATTTTTCCCTTTATGTCATGATTAAGCTTCCGCACAATATGTCTATTTTCCAGTAAATCTTTAATTATGCTTATGATATGTCAGCTCAGGGTTAGCTTGGGGTCACTCGTGATCCTAGGTCTCGTGTCCGCGTCTAGGCGGTAGCCTCGGGAAATGACAAACTTGATATCAAAACATTAGGTTTAAGAGTCCTAGGATGTCTGAAAGCCACACTAAGTAGAGTCATTTTCATGGGTGTGAAGTGCACCACATCTAATGAAAAGGAGGCTATGAAGTGTTTTAGGAAAACTTGACTTTCTTTTCTACTCTTATCGTGCGTAAGGTACGATCCAATTTTCTTATTCTAATCCGCCGTTATGCGCTTAATATCATGCCTCCTCGTAGAGCTTACCCAAGGAATGCTAATGCACGTTATGCTAACGCAGTCCCTCTAGTCCCAGACCATGAGGTTTTGAATAAGAAGTTTTGGAATGCTATCCAACTTTTAGCTCAGAGTATGACTAATCAGATTAATCAACATGTTGAGGGATATAAGCTTAGGGAAATAGCTACGATCAACAAGAAAATTAGAACAGGGAACTACTATGAGTACTCTTATCAGAAATTAGGTGGTGGAAATCACTCACAGTTTTGACAAGATCAGAATAGTAGGGCACCATGCACTAAGTCTCAAATAAGTGTTTCAGGTAATACCCAACTTGTCCAAAATGTGGTAAGAACCATACGGACGAGTGTCTTGCAGGAAAAAAAGGTGTTTTAGATGTGGTCAGTCTGGCCATAGGTTGAGGGATTGCCTTTCTTCTAAACAGGGACAAGGAGGTAACAATAGTAGGGCTCAGTCTACAGCTCCAGAAACACCAGCAGGTCGCCCAACTCATCAGGGTGCTCCATCTGGTACAGGTGGCGGTAGATGCCAAAACATTATACAACTTGTTGCTCGGGCGTCCTTGGGTTCATGAAAATGGAGTGGTGCCATTTACTTTGCATCAATGCATGAAGTATATGAAAGATGGTGAAGTAGTCAAAATTGATGCATACATCAATCCTTTCACTAAGATGGAGTCATATTTTGTATATGCAAAATTCTATCTAGATTTTGGAAGATCGATTATGGACGAACATGCAGAAGCTGACTCAATTGATCTCAAAGGTAGTAAAGTTCAATGGGTCGCTATCAATATGTCTAAGAAGAGAATGGAAGAGGTTTCCATTAAGCTTTCACCATCTAAAGGAGACATGCAGACAAATATTGATAATGAGCAACCAATTTTTCTTTACATTCCACGTGAACGTCGAAAAAAGGGACAACCACTTCTAGAGAAATGTATTGAACAAGTTCACCTACCGAGGAAAGAATTGAGTCACACAACATTCCAGGATTTGAAGGAGAAAATGATTGTCCCAGTTGCACAAGTTGCGTTTATTCCTTTGGAGCCCTCAAAAGGCAATGCCCAGGTTGGTAAGATAAAAGGGAACTTTGATAAAAAGGTCTTCAATTATTTAAAAAATCAAGTTACACTCAAATCCAGCAAAGTTAGGAGAACTCACGGATGAAGTCACTGGTGAAAAGGTACACGGACTTACAAAGTCTCGAATGCAGTTGAGAAAGCAAAGATATTATGTCGCCACTCCTAGATTTGGGTTAGGATTTAGCTTGTCGGAGCCTCTACGGATTTCATCTAAGAAGGGGAATTAAATAACTTCATCCCACCACACCTCTATAGATAAACAAAGGAATCTAAGAAGTGTAAAATACCGCGATGAACTTCGGTGTTTGAACGCATTGGAAGATTCACACCCCGTGTCTCTGCGTTTGAAAGATTAGGCCGCAATGATGAAAGGGAATCCTCTAAACAAGTAGAAGGATATGCCACCACCTCAAAGACTTCTGTATTTTATCGCTTCAGAACCAAAATAAAGTCATTATCAGAAAAGAAAAGAGGTTGTTGGAGAATGAAAATCAAGAATTTTGTGATGTAACCGATAACAAAGAGATCCATAGTGTTTTCCCATCACGTATGAAGAGAAATGATATATTGTCAATTACCACCGATGGTTCATTGAAGGTAAAAAGAAGCACAATTGTTGTCACCAACCATTTTCATGGAGAAACTAAGAAGGAGGAAGATGAAGCCGGCACAGTTTTCGTAGGAAGTCAGAGGGAAGATTCAAACTTGATAGAATCATCTTATCACATAACAGTAGAAGAAGGTCCACACATTGATAATACAGATGATGATGTCCAAGAGGCTCCCCCTCAACTGTAGGATGTCATACAATCAACCATAGATGACCTCAAGGAATTAAATCTAGGCACTCTGGAAGAACCACACCCAACCTTCATTAGTGCACTTCTTACACCAGAAGAGGAGATAAAATACTTCAAGTTATTGGTTGAGTACAAAGACATTTTTTCTTGGTTGTACATACAAATATCGAGCCTTATTCCCACGATAGCTATTCATCATTTGGGGATAAAAAATGAAACATGTCCTATAAAGAAGTCACAACGAGTGTTTCACCCTGAGTTGGTAACAAAAATTGAAATGGAGGTCAACAAGCTCATCGAAGCTGGATTTATCTGAGAAGTGAAGTACCTATTGTGGATCTCAAATATTGTACCTGTTAAGAAGAACGATGGTCAAATACGTGTCTACATTGATTTTCGGTATTTGAACAAGGCATGTCCAAAAGATGACTTCCCTTTGCCAATCATTGAGCTCATGGTTCATGCTACAACTGGGCATGAAGCTATGTTATTTATGGATGGGTCTTCTGGATATAATCAAATCAGAATGTCTCCAAACGATGAAGAAGACACTGCCTTTCAAACTCCAAAAGGGATTTATTGTTACAAAGTGATGCCCTTTGATCCAAAGAATGTGGGGCCACCTATCAAAGGATAATGCAAAACATATTTGATGACATGCTTCATAAGAGGGTGGAATGTTATGTCGATGACTTAGTGGTAAAGACGAAGCAAATGGAACACCATCTTGAAGTCCTTCAAATTATTTTTGAAAGGTTAAGGAAATTTGACTTGAAGATGAATCCACTCAAATGTGCATTTGGGGTTACCTCAAGAAATTTTCTTGGCTTCATTGTGCGTCACCGTGGAATTGAAGTTGATCCCGCAAAGATTGATGACATTCAAAAAATGCCTGAGTCAAAGAACTTGAGAGACCTTCATAGTCTACAAGGAAATTTGGCATTCATTCGGAGATTCGTTTCTAACCTGTCTGGACGATGTCAACCATTTAATGAAGAAATATGCTCTTTTCCACTGGGACCAATCATGTCGAAATGCTTTTGAAGCATCAAAAGATACTTGGTGAATTTACGTGTATTAGGGGCACCAATTCCTGGAAAGTCATTGATATTATACATTGCATTGCAAGAGCGATCACTTGGGGCACTTCTTGCTCAAGAGAATGAAGCTAAGAAGGAACAAACATTGTACTAACTAAGTCGGACCATGATAGGAGTTGAGTTGAATTATACGCCCATTGAGAAGACGTGCTTAGCATTGCTTTATGCGATAAAAAAAATTGAGGCATTATTTTGAAGCGTACACTATCAAGCTAATTTCTCAAGCTAATCCCATGAAGTTTGTAATGAATGACTCGACCAGTTCTCTCAGGACGTCTAGCAAGATGGTCTATATTGTTTAATCAATATGAGATCATATACACACCTCAAAAGGTTATGTAGGGGGAAACACTTGCTAATTTCCTTATTGATCACCCTCTTCCGGGAAAATGGGAAACTTCATATGTGTTTCCTGATGAAGATGCATTTCTTACCAAAGAATTGTCGGCATGGACAATGTTCTTTAATGGATCTGCACGTAGAGGTGGTGCAGGGGTGGGAGTCATGTTGATATCTCCAGAATGACTAATCTTACCATTTTCATTTGTTCTAGGTGAAACATGTTCCAACAACACTGCATAATACCAAGCTTTGATTGTTGGCCTTGAAATGTCATCAGTTATGAAGATTTCTCAATTGGATATCTACGGTTTAAATCTTGGGGAATTACGAGGTAAAGAAGGAAAATCTTTTGTCATATCACCAATATGCTACTTTCTTACTTGAAAGGTTTGATCAAGTGTTCTTAAATCACGTCCCAAGAGAAGAGAATCACATGACGGATGCTTTGGCTAACTTGGCCACAACAATGGCACTCAGAGAAAATGAGATAACAAAGGTGCGCGTATGTCATCGATGGGTTATTTCTGATTGTCTTGATCTTAAAATCAATGAAAGTCACCAAATATATGTTGGAGTGGTTGAAGAAGAAGATTGGAGAAAACCATTGATTGAGTATCTTGAACATGGAAGGTTGCCTGAGGATCTACGAGTAAGAGCAGACATTAAGAGAAGGGCACCACGATTCATCTTTCACGATGGGATATTATTTCGTCATTTTTATGAGGGACTATTCTTGCGGTGTCTTGACAAAGAAGAAGCTCAACAAACAATGGATGATGCACATTCTAGCACATGTGAAGCATACCAATCAGGGCCTAAACTTCATTTTCGCATCAAGAGGATGGGCTATTATTGGCCAACAATGGTGATGGATTGCTTAGAGCATGCCAAAAAGTGTCAAGTGTGTAAATTCCATGCTAATTACATCCATCAATCTCCAGAGGATCTGCATCCAACTGTAGCCTCATGGACCTTCGATGCATGGGGACTTGATGTTGTTGGACCTTTACCAAAGTCATCAAAAGGACAAATGTATATCTTGGTTGCCACTGATTATTTATCTAGATTGGCTGAAGTTGTATCGATATGGCATACCAAGATGTATAGTTACTGATAATGGAACACCCTTCAACAATAAACTTATGAGTAGTTTGTGCGAGATCAGTTCAGTTTTAAGCAACATAAGTCTTCAATGTACAATGCACCTGTCAATGGTCTTGCTGAAGCTTTTAACAAGACACTTGGTAACCTGTTGAATAAAGTAGTTACAAAGAATAAAAGGGACTGACATGAGAGAATTGGTGAAGCTTTGTAGGCATATTGTACAACCTTTAGAACGGCTACGCAAGCGACTGTATTTTCATTAATGTATGGCGTAAAAGCAGTCCTTCCATTGGAGAAGTGAATTCCATTATTGCGAATAGCAATCCAAGAGGGACTTACAACAGAAAGTAATGCTCAACTTTGTTTAGCAGAGTTGGAGGCATTGAATTAGAAGAGATTGGAAGCACAACAAAGGTTGGAATGTTATCAAGCTCGACTTGCTAGAGCATTCAACAAGAAGGTGCGACCTCGATCATTTCAAGTGGGAGACTTGTTCTTAGCAGTACAGAGACCCATAATCCTCAACAAACGCATTGGTGACAAGTTTACATAAAAATGGGATGGGTCGTATGTTGTGAAAGAAGCATATTCAAGTGGCGCTTATAAAATTGTAGACCAAGACAGTGTAAGAGTTGGTCCAATCAACGCCAAGTTGCTGAAGCAATACTTCCCATGAATGTTGCCTACGCTTCTTAAGGTATGAGCATAAACCTGCATGTTACTCCTGGCCCGCAAGAGTATAAACTGTGTACCGCCTAAAAAAAAAAAAAAA
>JAJOOO010009092.1:0-71346 GCA_029582685.1 Solanum piurae | reverse complement strand
CCTCTCTCACTTTATACAAAAAACGCAAATTGTATAAAATGTGTTTGTGTTTGTATAAAGTGAGAGAAAATTGTATATATACATATATTTTCGTTCCCTTCTCTCCCCTCTCCCAGATCTCGCTCTCTCACTTTATACAAAAACGCAAATGTATAAAATGCGTGAAAATTGTATATATACATATATTTTCGTTCCCCTCTCTCCCCCTTTTCCCAGATCTCGCTCGCTCACTCGCCTCTCTCACTTTATACAATTGATCTTTTTGTATATGTATACCAAAACAGATTATACAACTGCTTTCTTTTGTGTATGTATAGCGAAATATACATATTTATATTTGCTATGGAGCGCAATTATGCAAACTTTGCTATAGCATGCAAATATAAATTTTGTGTTTGCTATATGTGGAAGTTGCTCAAAATATTATGCTATACAACTTTCAAAAAGTTAAATTTGATCTCTCTAAAATAACTTCTTAAACTCTTTTAGTAGTTACTTCCACCACATCTAATATAAAACAAATTGTAAACAAACATTTTAATTTTGTACTAAGTCAAATTACTACGTAATATAATATATGGAGGGAGTAATAAAAAGTTGTTTATAATATTTTATCAACATCTGATATTGTGATTCTAAAAAAAATTAGTCTACTTTTATCGTCGTCTCATTGGTGTTCACTTTCCGCAATTATAACACTAATTTTACAGAATGAACCTGTAATATCTTTCAGTACATCTTCTCCTTTTACAACTTACTCCTTGAGAACACATGAATTAAGACATAAATTGTGATGGATGGAGCAACTAAATGTACCTTTTTACTTCCACCACTGTTAATATACAATACTGATAGAATCATAAATCTTCCAGCAAAATTTTGTATCTGAAATAGTAATTCATCAAACTATTTCTCTTTAAATTTTTTATTATATACTACAACTTTGTTTCTGTGGGATCCATTTAACACTATTCAATACATTTCCTATTTCTATTTTCTCCTTAAAAATACATTAATCAAATTACAGTCCAAGATGTTTCCTTGACAGATATTAAGCAGCTAGTATTTTCTCTGATAAGCGACCAAGTCAAACGGTACTCCAGATTTGGAATGGAGAGAGCATATGAAAGCAAGTCAAACTGAGAATAAGAGTAACTTACAAAATGCAATACTTATGCTCTAATACGCTAGATATGAGCCTTCAATGCTACATATCCATTCTTGTGTCACTCGGGAAAGAGGATTATGGTATTTGATGCACAAAGAGAATAAGTAAAAGATCAGACAGGGAAACCATCTGATATGCGAGATTGCAGCAGATAGCAACCTAAATGATCTCGGAGAGGGACATTCTAGGAGATGAGGAGAGTAATTTTCATGCTGGGAGACCAACAACGAAGAAGACAAGTCATCATATTGAAACAGAACCAACAAGGCAAATGAGTCGATCTTTTATGACAGAGATTACGTGTAAAAATAGTAAATGAAATGAAAGAGTTGATGAACCAGGACGGTTCAGATTAGAATGTCAAATTAATAAGAATCTAGGGAATTTTTAGGTGTTTCACTTTCATGGGGATCAGTCAAGGAATTTCCAGGCACTCTATGGGAGTCAGACTAAGCAAATAATGATGCAATTTGAGAAGGGCCAGTAAAAAGATAGCAACTAAGTATATGAAAATCATCTATAAAGAGAGAATGACGGAGAAAAATCATCTATGATAGATGGAATGTAATGTCAGGTAACAAAGGAAAGGAGCTAACAGGGGTTTGTCTATTGGGGGAAGAGATAATATCCAGATGAAGTTTTGTTTACCTTTTGTTCGTGGGTATATATATAGATTGGATTTTGTTGTTTTCCATTTGTTTGTGTGTTTAGATAGGATTTTGCCTGAAGTTGAATGGTAGTTGGTTGAGTATCTAGGTAACATGTGTACTGGAGATATTGGTGCATCTGTGGCGTTCTCTAACTTATTCACATGCAAAAACAAAAAAGCAATTTCCAGCGTACTTCTTTTTAAAATAATTGTGGTGTCCGAGCGTGCTTGCTTGTGCCTTAATTATTCCATTGGGCACATGTTATCTCCCACCAGCATAGGTACCAGATAATTCTGCCTCAAAGGCTTAGGCAAATGGGAAGAAACCACCGAGTCTTTTTATCTCCGCTAAGATTGGAACCTGAGACCTCATGGTTCTCCTCTCGCTTCATCGACCACTAGGCAACACCTTGGGTGCAATTTCTAGCATAATGTTGGTGAGTTATCCATAAACAGTAATCAGTTATTTGAAAAAATGTGTATTACTCTGTACCATATTCCGTTATACTGTTCAAGATACAACACATGATCCGTTGCAACATTTAACGAGGGATTTGTGTCCTGATTTGACAATTTTTAAAAAAACTTAGGAGTTTGATATTCTAAAATTACCAAATATACACTCAAAATTATTGATGAGTGATGCTATAGCCTTACAGCTTCCCTCCAACCCCATCCCAAAAAATAAATAAAGAACTAGACATGGAAAGGAGTCGTGGTAGCTTAATTACATTAAATAACCAACATGAACATGATGCTATAGTGATGTACTTTTAGGAAATCTAGAGTTCTAGACAATCAGAAGATGAAGGTGCAGTGATTGATATTCAAAAATGAAAAAAGAGAGGTGATATTTCAACTCTACTCAATTGGGAGAAAAAAAAGAGGTAAGATTAATCGAGGCTGTTCAAACAGGCATAGGCAAACTAAACGGCATTCCCGTAGCAATTAACCGAGGCAGTTCAAACAGGCATAGGCCAATTAAACGGCATTCCCGTAGCAATTGGGGTCTGGCATGGATATATGTGAGAAAAAATGAAGCTTAAAAGCAGTGGTACTCAGAGGCAACAAGGACTTCGAGGAATCTCGGCAAATAGAGAGGAAGACCTATCCAGGAAAGGTGGTCCGTATCCAAGGATGAGGTTTCTTCTCTCAATAGAAGTAATGGATATTTGAGAAATATGTAGAAAGAAATTGAATGAGTTTCTATTGGTTCGGGAGCCGGAGCTTAGTAAATTTGCGAAAATAACTATGGCAATAAAACACTAAAGAGAGAGATGGGGTTTTGATGGGTCAAGCTTTAAATGAAAAAGGAGTTTCAACTTGGCTGATGTTGACAGAGGAGGAAAGTGCTGAAGAATTGAGATACTGAAAAGGCTAGGATGAAAGATGGAAGGGGATTGGATAAAACACTAAGAGACTCGTTAAGAACAACTCCCTCAGAGTAGGTTCAACTTAAAGGATTCTGGCAAGGTAAGAAAGGAGAGCAGTGACCAGAACTAGCAGGCAAAATATTATTCGCGGGGATGATCTACATCAATGAGAAGATGGGTGGAGCATTCTTCAGTATAAGAGTATCTCTTTGCCTGTTCAAACAGCATTGAGATGGATGGAAGAGATGTAACCAAATGGGGAAAGGATGAAAGAAAGCTGTGTGAAAGGAAACTGACAATCATTTACAGGTTCAAATAATAAAATTAGATTAAGTGCGACCATTCCTATTGATGCCCAACAAACTAACAGGTTTCACATTTTGGGCCAAAAACCAACATCCCTTTACCATATACCAAGCAGAATTATATGGACCAGAAAACAACAAGGATTAGATTATAAGATAGATTTATTCCATGAACTTCAGGTGATAAACCCACTTAAATTGAACTGACAAAAGAGTTTGGTGAATTCAGAAGCTTGAGTACCAGATCATGCAAAAACCATTTCCTCTTTATGGGGAGAAATCATATTGGTGGAACTCATCATGTGGAGAGATCCATAAAAGAGAATAAGTCAGTAAACTACATTCAAGCTTTATGGTTGAAAAAGTGATCTGAGCAGCAGATGCTACTTGGTAATCAGGAAGATAGTTGGAAGAGCAGAAGTAGCACATTTTTAAGGAAGGTGATCAGAATTTGGGTGACCACATCAGAAGAGAATGTCGCCACAATAAACTTAGTAAAGACCCAAGACTCCTCCTCCACCATAAAATAAATGCAAGATAAAAGAAAGACAAAACAAGACTTTTTAATAACTTCAACAGATGGAGAAATATCTGGAGAGAATTGACCCCCAGGACTTTGATCTAGTGGTTAGTGTAATGCTCGTGTAGGTTAGACACACGTCACAGGTTCGAACCTTGCCACAAATAAAAACTTGATATTTAAGTGGAGAATGATAAAAGAACAAACCCATTATTCACTGTGTTTCAAATTATGTATCATTGGTATGAGGGTTTTCTCGATTATCAAAAAAATCGATCAGATTCTTATTTTGTAGAATGCCTTAGCAATTTGTACCCAAGGTGGCATTCCGTCTAGCCAAAATCATTTCAGATCATATTTTTTTTGGAATTAGTGAGTCCATGTCCACTGCCTTTGCAATTCAAAGCTGGTTGGCTTTGCGCCTCAGCAGACGCCTTTCGATTCATCATTTGTATAAATTAAACTATGACATTCTAGTTGAACTACTTGAATATCTATAACTGAAGTAGTTTACCAAATTACATCGGAAATATTCATAAATTTAAAATAATGCACCCAAAGGTGTAGCTTAGTTGTCAACTTAGTAAGTAAAAATCATGGTTAAAATAACAAAAATAGCTCAGTGATTTCTCCTCATCGGACTAAAAGCATGGCCAAAATTATCCCCACTGCTGGTGGCAGGTAATGCGAGCAATTAAGTAGTATATCACAAAATCAATTCTTTTGTACAAATAGCTCAGGTATACACAAATAAATTGAATAAAAAAAATTAAAATAAAAGTATAGACAGAAACTTCTGCTAAATTTGTTAAACTTGATATTACTATGTGCAGGGATAAATACATTTACAGAGGGAAATATGGAGACGTACCAGTTGGAGAGATGAAGCTTTGGGGAAAAGAAAGTAAGAGGAGGGCACTTGTGTTGAGATCGGATCTGATAATCTCTGAGCTGCTCAACCAGTTTAGACCTTGTTATCATGTTCCCCAAACGATCGGAAAACCTGATTCTCCGATCTCAATCGAATTTTTGCCTTCAATTCCAATTGCAAATTCAGAAGCAACGAACTACACCTAGTTAATGGTGGATTCGTAATTGAAGAGACGATCCTCCGAATTAACTGCTATACTGTTCCAACGGAAAAGGAAGACTAAGAAGAAAATGCTAAACGGAGAGGGATACGTATGAGCCCAATGAGATGCTTATTCATAAAAAAAAAAAAATACGATGATTTTTAAATACAGTGTGCTATTTAAGAGAAACAAATTACAAAATGAAAAAACTACGTAAGTAGTATCTAATTACAAAATGAAATAACTATTTATATTATCTTATTAATTACTCCAATAATTTTGTATCAGTTTTTAAGTCGCACTATTCCTTCATGTTTTAAGTGAGAGAGTCCTTTAATATTAAATATATGTGTCTTTAATATCAAATACATCCTAAAATACATACATAAGAAAGAGAAGCGAGTGAGATACGAGAGAGACAAACAAGTGAGCGAGAAAACATATGGAGTATCTTTTAATACTTCATTCATCCACTTTTAATTGTCATGATTTCTTTATTTAGAGTCAAACTATAAGAACTTTGATTAATATTTTATGATGTATTTTTTCATCATTTTGATATGCAAAAGATATCAATTTATTGTATTTTTTGTATAGTTTTTTGAATATCTACTTTTTTGTTTAAAATATCAAATTAATGTAATCTAATTTAACTTTGAAAATTAATCAAATTGACTTTCGAAAAACGCAACATGACAATTAAAAGTAGACGGGGAGAGTATTAGATATAATATATGTATTTTTAATATCAGATACATTTTGAATACAAATAAATAGTAAGAAAAGCTAGCGAGATAGAAGAAAGACAAGGGAAAGAGTCAATATATCTCAAATACATGTGAATAATACTTTAATATAGTGTATTTACAAATCTAGAACGAATTACATTGGCTTGACCCGTATAAATCCATACGGCAAAATAAATATGATAGATAAAGATGAGAGTCAAAAACTAAGGCGGAGGCATAAGCTAGTGAAATGTATATTATTTGCTCATTAAATTAAGATACCATGATACATTCACATAAAATATGTTAAATGCAGCATCATGTTACTTTCTGCATTACTAATACACTACCTAGTTTATTAACGATATTAAATACTATCTAAATTACGAGAATTTATGTGTTATTAAACAAACTCATATAAGAAAATTTTTATACATTTTAGGACAAAACTTTTAAATATGTATTTTGAGATTACTTTTTTGTTTGGAGAAAAAAGGGGTAGGCTGAGCAGGAGAAAGAAAGCAATTGGGAATTGAATCAACTGCCGAGGAGTCTGTTGAGCATATTCATTTTTGGGGAAGAGAAGAAGGAAGGAAGGAAGGAGATCTCTAATGGCGACGCCAAGAGCAGATAGAGAATTAGAGCTTCTCATACCAATGGGAGGCGTTGAGAATATTAATGCTAATCACTCCAAATCTTCTTCTCCTTCTCATTCCCCCAAGATTCCATCTTCTTCTAGGTCTCATCACTCTTCTGGCAAAGAGGTCTCTCTCTCTCTCTCAGTATCATTCGTCAATGTGCCACGCCATTTTGTTATCATCAATCTGATCCGTTACATTTGTCATTATTTTTTCTGTATGTTCTTCCTAATTGACGTTTTATGGGTTAGCCTGAAGCTTAGACTATAGTATATAACATGAATCCTGTATTTGCCTTGACGTACTTGTATCAAATGTGCGTTGATTATTCATGAAAATTCTCCATAAAAAATTGCGCAAAATCACAGTGATTACTTATATACTGGATATCTACCCGTCCAGGTATCATAGAGCTTGAATTGCGATAGCGTGATGAATTGCAGCATGAATTGTTATCCTTCTATGCAGGCATTTAGCAAAGTTATTCGTAGCTGGGCTTGGAAAAAGTTCATCAGCGGATGGTTAGTTTTCTATTGCTCAGAAATCTGTTCCTCCTGTTGTTATGCAGTGCTTTTTCTCTTTGCTGAATGGTTTATTTGCATGAATGTTGTATAATTGTTTTGCAGTGTCATCTTATTTCCCATAGCCATAACTTTTTACATCACCTGGTGGTTCATTCATTTTGTGGATGCCTTCTTTTCTCCTATCTATAATCACCTTGGAATCAATGTATTTGGTTAGTACCTACGATCTTTATGTACTTATGTATTTGACTGTACAAAAACTGATGAAGATTAAGATTGAGACTCATCTCAAAGATTAAGATGGTTTTAAGTGTTCAGTGCCTCTCATTTTATGTATGCATACCAATACGTCCCTCCAATTTGATTGCCTCTATTCTATATAAGCATATTTATGTTGAGTATGTGGTTGCTCTTCTGAGAAATGCCTACATGAAATACTTCCAGTATCTGGTCCTTCTTTTGAGCATGAAAAGATTTATTGCTGTTGTTGAATGCGCATTTTATTTATGGTTAGTGTTCATATTGATTCACATGCCTTGGATTTGTTACCTCCATGACTTTCATCTTCTTCGTTGGGGTGTTCATGTCCTCATGGTTAGGTGCATCTCTTCTTAGTTTAGGAGAGTGGTTCATAAAAAAAATGCCCCTCATGAGCTACATCTACTCTGCCTCCAAGCAAATTAGCTCAGCAATTTCACCAGGTATCCTACCAAATTTTGAAGTTCTGTTTGAACGTTCCAAATACTAAACAGAATGTAGCAATTGTTTCCAGATAAAACTTCACATGCCTTCAAAGAAGTGGCTATAATAAGGCATCCGCGGCTTGGTGAATATGCATTTGGCTTTATCACTTCAACTGTCATACTTCACAAGAATACAGGTGCAGAGGAACTCTGCTGTGTTTATGTGCCAACTAATCACCTCTACCTTGGAGATATATTTCTTGTGAATTCTAAAGACGTTATGAGGCCCAATCTCTCTGTTCGAGAGGGGATAGGTAAGAGTCTAAATTCGAGCATTTTGACAAACTAACTTTGCAGTTTTAACAACTTTTAAATTTCAAACGATGTAGAAATTGTAATCTCCGGGGGCATGGCTGTACCAAAGGTACTGAACATACAGGAAGTGCAATCTATTTTATCTCCGAGAGTTGGAAAATTTGCAGTTCCACAAGTTTGATTACAAAACCATTTGAACAAGAAACCATGGAAAAGATATTGCTCAACGAGTAAACTGGACATACAGACGTAGAAATGGGGTTAATAATTCAAGGATAGAGGCTCTAACAAGATTATATCCCCAATCTTTCTCCTCTGATCTTTGTGATTTTTTGGTATATTTATCTGATTTTTTGTAAAACAATATTAAACAAACAAGATTTTGTCAAATGAGCTCAAGTTAGAAATTGAGCTTAACTCATACCTATAGAGATTGCAACAAGGAGGCTGCCTTTGATATATTTTTTTTTCCTTTCTTCTCAACAACTTGCATATATTTCTTTTTGGATGGGAACAAGTACAATATTATGTTATAGAGGAGCATGTAAATAATCTAAGAGTGGTATGGGTCATTTGTACAATATTATCCTGGCTAGATCTGTCCGGCCCATTGTCTTTTGTCTACTACATTCAGTTGTGTTCATCTCTTCCCTCCTTCCTTTAAAAAAAGCGGGTGTGAAGTTCGGGAAATGTTTTAACTAAAGCTAAGTTTTATGCGCTGATACTAAATAATATTCATACAATCAGATTAATTAAAAGGTAAATGCATGTTGATAATGATAACATACAATTATAAGTAATAAAAGGTTAAAGTACACTAATTGTGTAAAAATTCATTCAATTTCCTTGTAGGTTAGTCTGATTCTTTATAAATTTATTTCAAATGAAGTAGAAGTTAAAATGCCGTCATTTTCTCACAGATTTTGAGGGGTCCAAGATGTCAGGCCCTGTCGACAGTCTCTTAGCTACCCTTTTATATCGTTCTTTGATATAATATACAAACACATCCGTTATCGTCCAGCGGTTAGGATATCTGGCTTTCACCCAGGAGACCCGGGTTCGATTCCCGGTAACGGAATACTTTTTATATGACGATTTTTTTTTTGCCCATATACTCTGTCCAACCTAAATCATATTGCCTCTTAATATACTTGGTAGATGAATAGATAACCAGTAACAATAAAAAATGAAAATATTTTTCTCTTGATAAACTAAACTGGAGAAAATTATACTCCGTAAGTGGACTTGGAATAATTTGGACAATGACTAATTATCGGTAAAATACGAAAAGAAAAATATTTCTCTTGATAATAAAAAATGGACAAGAAAAATTAGAGAATATTCAAAGCTTATAAAATACACTCTTAACTTCATTTTATGCAAGGCGCAAATTCAGTGAGTTCCAAAATAACTTACTCAGTGTAACATTACACTAACTACTAGTCAATATCTCAAAACTTGTCAAAAAAAGATCTAAACTTCCTCCATTTTCACCCACTTCATTAGCACAGCTTCACAAAATTGCTGCTGTTACCAAAAGCATATCATTCAACGCTTTAACAAGTTAACCCACCTAAGCAGCAGCCCAAATTTACAAAATTTTGCTGGGGTTATCCAAAACATAATAATTCAAGAATTAACTATTTGACTAAATAAGTTCTAAAACATGTTAACTGTCATCAGCTGTTGAGGGTAGAAAGCATTCCTCCAGTTGCAGTTGGAATAACTACTTCCCAACCAGGTCCTTTGAGAGGAATGACGTTAACACGTGATTCAGTGTCTCCATCTTCACCTGAAGGAGGACGGATAAGTAGATCACTTCGGTCTAAAATCCTCTGCAGATCTTCGTCACTGACATCTGTCTGCACCAACTTGTCCTCCTCACTGTCTTGATCTCTCAAGAGAGACAACAAATCCTCCTCCTGCAACATTGAAGATAAATTAGCAAAATTCACCTATTATTTTCATCTACTACTCTCGTCGCATTGTTACTTGCATACAACAGAAAAGAAATGGGTTCAAAGACAACAAACGAGGTAAAGCAGGAACATATTCGAACAAGTAATGAAAAAGTAAACAACCAAAAACTATCAGTCTCCAATAGTTGCTATACAAGGAAGTGTTTGAAAGATAGCAACTCACTGATTATATAGGGAAAATAGAATTTGCAAAATGGGATGAAGAAAATAGAATTTCCTAGAGGGAAACAAGCAGAAACCTCTGTAACATCCATGGAAGGTTTGCTCCTCTCCTGCTTAAATTGTCCTTTTCCAAGAACCACATGCTCAAGCTTCAACTTGCTAAAAGCTCTTTTGAGGATTCGACCCTGAAACACACAAATTTTCTTTATTAGAATGAGCAATAAAGAGCTGCAAAACACACTTCCAGATATAGCCTGAATACCTCCACAGACAAAGCTGTTGAAAGTCTGTAAACATGAACAGGTTTGGTCTGACCAATTCTGTGACACCGATCCATTGCCTGCAGATCCATTTGAGGATTCTGAAAAGAAAAATGTGAACTAACTTATTAATCTAAAATGGCCATCAATTCATAAATGCTACAAACAAGGAAAACTAAAACAGCAGAAAAAGAAAATAAAAGAAAGGTGAATGCAAGGCAATAACTATTTTTCTTTTGATGAGGTAAGGGGTTGTTTGGTAGGGTGTATAAGATTAGCAATGAATAGGGAGTACTGGTAATGTTGGGATTAATTATGCTAACATTATTTTTTATTGACTGATTGGTTTGTTGTATTAATTGAATAGGGTATATTAGAATAGGAATAATATACTGAATAGGGAATGTTGTATTAATTGAATAGAGTGTATTAGAATAGGAATAGTACCCCGTATTGTTAATGCCATGATTTACTATGTAATATGTATAACTAATACATGTACAAGTAATACATAGGTTGAAAACACTACCAAACAAGGATGTATCTGATAAGTGAACCTACTCTATAAGAAAAGAGAGGAACTATAGCATACAAAATTACTGATTCTTTAGGCTGGAAATTATGCAGTTCTCTTCAAGATGCACTCGAAGCCTACTTGTCAGAGAAAAAAATCACCTTACTTTCATCTTTGATATCACGGAATTCTTTATGTTAAAGTCAATTACAGCACTGTTAAATGGGTGAAACCATGCAAAAAAATCATTGGAATAAGCAAATGAAAGCACAAGGGGTCTTTAAGAACATACCCAGTCACTGTCATACAAAATACAGGTATCAGCAGCAGTGAGATTGATACCAAGGCCACCAGCTCTTGTGCTAAGAAGAAATATCCTGAACTTGCTGCTAACATCATTGAACTCCTTGATCTGTTCCTCAAATAAGGAAAATACAAACGGATCAACTTCATTAAGAATTTTACAGATAATGAACAAGATCATGTGACCATTCCAATAGCACATGAACTACAATAAGAGCCAAAATATTTTCGAGAGAGTTCAAGTGAGAGGAACATTAAACAATGCAACATTGAGAGTAGTCATTAAGAAATTTGTTACATCAAAGCAAAACAAAGCAACATAGAATTACTTGATATCAATATATAACCAAGGAGATGGAAACTTTGCTCTGAAATGAAAAATGATAGGGAGACAGCAGATGAGATAAATTGGAAAGGAATAACTGACTTCAGCAGGAGAGTGAATCAGTTTTTTTAGAAAAACAGAGTGAAACAACTTAGAGCCCAAAAGAAAATACGTTAAGAATAGAAATCATTAATCCCAGGCACTTTCTCTTGCCAATCATGAGAAAAGTACACAGGTTGATTGGTACACACCATCACGTTTCAACCAGACATTCCACACACATCAGGAGCAGTGGAGTTCCACCCACAATCAGAGTTAGGCATACTAGAAGGTTATCAACACACCAATGGTGATAGCCAGAGCCCAGATGTTGATAAAAACTCATGCAGACTATCCCATGGCCATAACTGCTCACCATTCTGTGAGCAAGAGAAGCTGGAATAATAAAACAATTGAGACAATCTTAGGAATTACAGACATGCAATGTGTGCAGTACCAATTGTCTACATCATCACTGGTTCAAACCTTAGCAGAATCAAAACAAAAACATACTGGATCTGCATCAAAATGTAAATACCAATTACCTGTCTTTTTCTTTCATCCAATTTCACACTGCCATCAATTCTACAAACATCGAATCCCCTTTCACTAAAATAATAGTCCATTAGGTCTAGTACTCTAGTCCACTGAGAGAATATCAAAACCTGTTGGCAGTAAATGAAATGAGTTTTAAATAGTTCGAGCAAAGTGGGAAGAAATCTTGAAGCACCAGACAGCTTATAAAACCTTGTGTTTGCGAGCAAAAAGCTTTGATAACAGCCGGTCCAGCAAGCGAAACTTGCCACATTGCTCAACTATTTGTTCCACAGGTGGATAAAAATCTGCCAAATAAAGAACGAAATTATAGGTTATTACCAACACAAGCACACAATTATCAGCTCCACAAAATAATCATCACATACTAGAACCGTTGAAGATAGACTCCAAGAGATCAGGATGGTTGCAATTCTTGCGAAGTTGAATCATCAAGTTATTAAGCCTTCCTTTAAATCCATTCCCTGCAAAATCAATCAGACAAGGCATTAGGACTTTGAACTCAACAGGGTCCAGGAATAACTAAAACCCTATGATGGTACATTAAAACAAACTCGCTTCACAGGATAAAACTAACATAAAAGACACTCCAAATAAAACCTGGCAATGCCATAGTGTGGTAAAAGAAAGTCATTGTTTTATTACAACAGAACATAGCAGAGATAAACCAATACAATTCCCTCAAAGTAAGATATAAGTTAAAATTTTACAATGATACAGTGGACACATTCTTTATAAAACCGAAAATCTAGAGAGAGAAACAACTCAATTCTAACAGAGTCAGCCACATATTTGTGATTGCACTAATCCAGAGCACACATTCTCGATCAAACTGAAAACCTAGAAGTAATTAACCAATACACCTCCCTCAAAATCAGATATATTTAAGATTACACTAATTACCAGTGGATACATTCTCAATCAAATAGCCCTCCAGCGTCCTATTAATTAGGTGTTCCTGGAACTTTTTCTGGTAATCAGTCAGGGTGGCATACAAAATTATCTCCTTCTTACGAGGAAGCATTTGCTCAACATCCACTTTCAGCCTCCGTAGAAGAAAAGGGCGTAATATTGCATGGAGTTTTGCCACCACCTGCAATTACCACATTATTAATCAAATGATTATTATTTTAAGATGGAAAAGAAATGGTTATAAACTTATAATACTGGAAAATAATCATACTTGTGCTCTCCTTCTTTCTTCCATCTCTTCTTTTTCAGATTCATTGCTGAACTTCCCCGACAGATCAAACCTGATATATAAACAGACCACATAATATATTACACCAAGATTCTTCATGATTGCCATTCACTAAAGCTTATATATTAACAGAGTCGGGGGATGATCAAATCAGTGGTAGATCCTAGATTTGATTCTCCTGCTACATGCAACTTCATACTGATAGACTAAGTAGATCATCATCCCTATGAACTCTGAAAAGAATCAGTGTAATTACTCCAATACAAGTGACTATACAATAATAGCACGTATTAGGAGTTTTAAGAGCAGACCACAATAGAAAGTCAATTAGGAGAATTGGGACACATTAAGCAATCAAAGCAATTAGACACCATAACAGACAGGATATCTGTTGAAGGACTCATAAATGGCCTAACCATCACTGATGTGACAAGTTTTAACTCAAAAAGCCCCAGATAGACAAACAAATCAATTTAAGGTGAAGAAAAAGTGGCTGCTACTTTTGAAAAATATATTAACATATAACATCAGCAGATAAATACAAATCTCAATTATATTGCAGTTATAAAAACATGTTTAAAACAGTCACACGAAAGCACTTTGACAAAAATGGTCAGAATAATAAGCTGATTACCATGACTCAAATTCATCGTGGGATGAGAATATATCAGGTAAAATGAAGTTTAACAAGGACCACAACTCAGCTAAGTTATTCTGCAGAGGGGTTCCAGTTAATAGAAGCTTGTTTTCAATCGGCAACAGCTTCAATTCTTTGATCAGTTTGCATTTCGAGTTTTTTAGCCTATGTCCCTAAGAAAGAAGTAACAAAATATCAGAACAAAAAGTACAAAATGGGCTGCTTTCAAACGGAATGACTGTAGATAGAAAATGATACAAAATAATAATACTAGTTTAAAAGGAAAACTGTCAGTTGTGGGTACCTCATCCACCACAAGATATTTCCAACTGTAGTGCCTCAGAAATTTCCTTGCGTCACTCATTGCAATTTCATAAGACGTAATTACAATGGGAAAGTTGGGACCTATGGTCCTAGGCATGTGCTTCATCCTTATCTCATCCCTCTGTTTCTTGTCACCATGATAGATGATTGCATTGATTGAAGGCACAAACCTTTCAATTGAAATAGAAAAAAATGTCATGCCATGTAGTTGCACGCAAATAACACAAGACAGTTTCAGCCCAAAAGGGAAGCAGTTTTACCAATACACAGAAAGAACATCAAGATAATCGCACAGGAATGGAGATGCTAATGTACCTTTCCATTTCATTCAACCAATTTGAAAGTGTAGACAGGGGAGCAATGACCAAATAGGGACCATCCAACCCATTCCCCTTCAAATGAGCAAGAAAAGCTATTGTTTGAATTGTCTTTCCAAGTCCCATTTGATCTGCTAGAATACCATTCAATCCATTTTGCCATAATGAAATCAACCACTTGACACCTTTCAGTTGATAAGACTTCAACTTCCCACCAGTCAGCAAGGGCACAAGTTCCGCCTGCTCTTTCTCAAATCTCTCTTCCTCCGTAAGGGTTGCATCTTCAATAGGAACATCTTCTTTAGATCTAGTAAGCATGGCAGCAACAGCTCTTTTGGCTTTGTTCTACGCAATTTATTAAACCGTTTCAATGAAATGAAGGTAACAACAAAATTAGCCTTCCACAATTAAGAAAGGGAAATAACCTCCAAAAGAATTACAAATATATTTTTAGTTACGAGTATAGGGGCCACAGAAAACTAAAGACCTACTGGGTGAATGCAAATGTTGTTCAAAGCAAAACCATACTTTTTATACATTTTAGTAATTTCCATGAGACAAAAATGAAAGAAATTTTAAATACCATCCAAAAGAAAATTCAACCAGTCTAATGGCAGGATAAAACTATCCAACAAACTCTCAATTAGAGTTCTTTGTTTGACGACATATTCAAGATAAGACATGAGAAAAAGTGTACATTGTTGTAGCTTGTGGTTGCCTTCCGTTTTGCGCCACGGCCTTTCTTGTTTTCTTTAACACTTTTCTCTTCATCTTCCTTCACGTTCTGCTCATACAAAGTGAAAAAATGAACTTGATAAGCAAAATAGCTTAAACGTTTCCACATTAAACTTAAATTCTTCAAAATGTCAGGGAGATACCGTTGTTGTGATGTTATCCATCTTCTCCAGTAGAAACTCAGAGTAAAGCTGTGTCTGGGTAAGAAGCTCATCCAGCTTCGTAAATTGAGTGTCATTCAAGATGGGCGCTTCCTTGAGATTATTCAGCTGTTCCTCTTCCTCCTTTGCCCGTGCTCTTATCAATATTTCTTCCTCCTTTGCCATGTTTTCAGGTATATGAGTGGCATCCCCATTTTCTGGGTCTAAACTTACTTCTTCCTCTAATTTGACAGCCAAGTCCTCTTTGCAGGTATCCTGCAAGACAGGCATGGACAATTAGATTCAGAAGAAAAATAACATTAAAATGTTTTTTGAGAACCTAAGGAGCTAGACTCTTGCAGGGAAAAGAAAACAAGATAAAATAAGTATCAGAATGACATCTCCCTCAAACCTAAAATCAGAAAAGAAAAAGCAGGACAAGAGTCTGAGCAAACTACTAGAACTAATTCTCCTTACACCAACTCTATGCTTTATGATTAATATGGACCTAGAATCAACCTCCAGAACATTTTCTTAGTTAGATGGGGTAATATGCCTCCATCTAAATTCATAATAAACAATAGACTACAACTGCAATACAAGTGAGGAGATACCGAAGAAACTTAAATCTCCATCAGGGAAGTGTTCCTTGATTCAGTAAACCTCCACACAGAAATAACTGGTAAATGATACCAAAACTCAGCATATTAATCAAAAACATATACTGAAAGCAAGAAAAATAAGCAGCTATTGGTAAATGATACCAGAACTCAGCATGTGACTCAAAACCATAAACTATGAGCAAGAAAAATAAGCAGCTACTGGTGAATGATACAAGAACTCAGCATGTGAATCAAAAACATAAACTGAAGACAAAAAAATAAGCAGCTATATGCCTTGGAAACTCACGAAAGATTAAAAAAAAAAAAAAAAAAAAATTTACGACATTTTATACTGATGACTAGTAGAGTAACAATCACTTTAAACAAATTGACCTGACTTTGGAGTTCATACATGTCCTGCTTCACTAATCTTCCACTCCTCCCCCCTCCTCGCTTCTCCGCTTTAGGGTAAGTAAAATGTCTTGAAACCAAGTTATTATTTTTTTATCTAGAAACCTCCTCCAAAGCTAGCAACTTATTTTCAAGGATAAGGATTTGAGAATTCAAAGTCAATACATTATACAGTAACCAACAAAACCTACAAACTATGAAGTAAACTTCCAATCACAACACCTGCAACCTTAAATAAAATCCAGTAGGTACAACGGTAATGAGCAACAAAACACAAATAAACATTACAAAAATAAATAAGTAAATACGCGAAACTATAGAGCAATACCTCATCTTCGAGAACGGAAACAGGAGAGTCCGCTACTTTCCTGTCCTTCACTCCTTCGTCGGCCACCATTTTTAGTCCAAACCCTAAGCTCCGATAAACAGCATTACACAATCAAAAACAGTCCAACAAAACAAGAATGTTGGCAACTCAAAGTAAAGCATCTGCCCTCTAGTATTTCCTCCGGTGAAAAAAATCAGTACAAAAACGGAATCGTATTTAAATCAAAAAAATAAAAAACTCAAGAAAATGCTCAAAATCACCACAAAAAATGCAGAATGAAGCAATAGAGACATACTGAATCAGTTTCTTCAACGAACGGAAGAAAGTCGGAGCAACGGAGCCCAGAGGAGACCGGAAAGAATGGGCGGCACTGGAAAAGGTGCACTGTATATGCAGAAGGCAATTGCAGCTACAAGGTTAATAAATTTTCTTTCTTTTATTGCAATCGAAATGGTCGTGCAAGAAGACCAAAAGGCGGGAAAACAATGTTACAAGATTACCCTAGAAAGTTGGAAATAATATCAAGAAAGCCATCGATGGCATCGATTTGAATGACCGTTGCGCGCGCGTGTTATAGTGCTCCAGCATCGCTAAGCCCGAAATATTGTCGCGTGAGGGGCCTGTGTTGGTACGTCGGAAAATTTCGTTATATATATATCAAATTTTACTTTATATTGATATATTAAGTATTTTGAACACCCTCAAAAATGGTAATGAGCCGTAACTCAGTGGTAAAAGTGTGCCCAATCCATACACAATACCCAAGCTCGAATTTTTGCATCAACATTTTGCATATTTTATTTAATGTAGTCGGCTTTAAAATGGTTAATTAATTAAAAAACATAATACTCTTTTGTGTATAGAGTAGTAACTTAGTGGCAATAGTATGCAAAACTTTGTTTGCCACTAAGGTTCATTCGAATCTAATTCCATGGAAAATTATACTTATTTATACATTGTTAAAATTATGGTTTATCTATATATAGTAGAAGATGTTAAACCCCTTCCGTTTAAATTGTGTATTTACTTCTTTATATTTTGAATCCGCCAGTAAAAATTATGACTCTGTCACGCATGTGACTCGGTTCTTAGATTTATACGTGGACTATTTATTTTAAGACGGTTTATTAAGAATTAATAAGTGATTATGAAAGAATACTATAGGTTGAAAATTGACTATGCAAAACATCAAGGCCTTAATAGGATACCACAAAAATATTACTCCTAAATAAACTTTTGTTGTAAGTGTAAAGAAATATTCTTGTAGTCTATTTGTAGAGGAATTAATATCTCAAAAGGTCACTCAATTTTGAGAATTTATCTAGCAAAGTCATTGAACTTTGTTTGTATCAATAAAATCACTCAACTTACACTTTTGTATCAAAAAAATCATTCAACTTAAACTTTTGTATAAATAAAATCACGGGATAAGGGTCTGAAAAATACTTCAACTTTGGTCGGATTTGTTGTTGCGATACTAAACTTTCGCAAGGACCTATTACCTCCCTAGACTATTTAATACCGTATTTTTTACCCCCTGAACTATTTAATAGTGTATTTTAAAGGTATATATGTGTCCACGTGGACACATTACTATTTATAATTTTGCATTATTTTTTATGTTCACGTGGGCAAATATATATGTTTAAAATACGGTATTAAATAGTGTAGGGAGGTAATAGGTCCTCATGAAAGTTTAGTATCGCAACAGCAAATCCGACCAAAGTTGGGGTATTTTTCAGACCATTATCCCTAAAATCACTTAACTAAATTTATCATTGAATTTTTTTTTTGATATCACAAAATAGTAGTATTTTTTATGCCAAGTATACATTAATGGAGTTTAATTATTATGCATTTAATTAAGCAATAAATAAAGGTCTCCTGGGTTGGATATATATCACGGGTAAAGTGTTGATTTAGTGTGGTAATCCTATTCAATTAAGCGAATACATTAATAATTATGGCTGTCACGTCTCATTTGCAGTGGAAAATTTGTAATTAAACTTCATTAATAAATGTAACATAGCATAAAAAATAACTACGAAAAGGAAAAAAAACTCCTGTGTAAAGCGCTAACTAATTTGTTTATCAAACTTCTCAATATTCACTGCTAGGTTAGGTTTAAGACTTTGAATTATAACCAACAAATAAGGGCTCCTGGGTGGGATATATCACAGGTAAAATGTTGGTTTAGTGTGTTAATCCTATTAAATTAATAATTAAGGCTAAATTTAGTTAAATGATTTTATTGATACAAATGTTAAAGTTGAGTGATTTTATTGATATAAATGTTAAAGTTGAGTGATTTTATTGATACAAAATAAAGTTTAATGACTTTATTAGATAAATTCTCAAAGTTGAGTGACTTTTTAAGATATTAACTCATTTGTAGAGGGTATCAAAATAGTCGAAGTACAAGAAATTTAGTACTCGAATAAAATAGAGATGGATCCAAGTTATAATTTTGTTTTCTTCTTGAAAACAAATAGACACAATATAAATTGAAAATGTGACTTATTACAATGTGGAATTAAGTAGTCATATCCTTCCACAACTAGCCTTTGTTTTTAAGCCAAATTACATATCTAGGAATGGTAACAAAGGTTATCAAATCCCATATAATCTTTGTTCTCCAGCTTCTCAATCATATTTGCTATCCCCACACCACCTGCCAATTATCCAACATAGCATATGGTTATTTTTAAGGCCAGAAAATAGAAAGAAGCAATTGGCAGGATGAAAACTGATATATACCTAAGCTGATTGCACTGGTAAATATTGTCATTGCCAGTATGAATATGATAATAGAGGCTCTTCCAAGCAGAGCAATTACTCTTCTTATGACGTGTTGACCAACTACTGCAGCAATTGTTGCTATAGAAACGAAATAAGTAGCTGCATTTTGAAATATAAACTGTCAAGATTAACTTTCTCGTAAGGTAGTTATAGTTGTTCATGTTTTGTCTATGTTGCGTACCGTATGGGACAGGGAAACGCTTCAATAGGTAATATTGCACAACTGACATAGAGGATGAGAATGTCATTGAAAAGGTTGATGTTGCACTTGCTACCTGCCATATTTGTTTCATCACTTTGTCAAAGAACAACGTTCGAGTACTTATTATGGGTAATAGTTATTGTATTACCTACCCGACTGTCAATGTATAAAAGTTAAACACGATTGGTTTTACCTGAACAGAGTTGTTATATATGTACAAGAAAGAAGAAACAGAGAAGCAGAAAAGGCAAGATGTACCTGAGGAGGAATTCCAAGTTCTAGAAACAGCGGTCCAAGGATGAAGCCACCTCCGAGACCAAGCAATCCGCCAACAATACCAGCAACTATGCCACAACAACAGTAAAAGAAGAGTAAATGTGGCTTCCAGTTTGTTATCTCCTTTCCTTTTGATGCAATCACCCTTGTTCCCTTGTACAGACATACTGCTTCATATAATGAAACCGAAACAGCAACAGGTACCTAATTAACACATATATGAAATCATCATCCTTCTTGCTCATTCTTAAAATTTGTAGCATATACTTAATTCCCAAACTAACTGGGAATTACCTGCAATAAGTTTAAAATCCAGTACCCGATGGAGCATGTCACGGTGTAGGTCTGCAAGCAAACAAATGAATAATCATTGGTATAAAAATAAAAAAAGCAGCATATGAGTATGTGTTGGAGACTAGAAAGATTATTTACTTCTCAATTAGGTACAAGTTTATTGCTTACCTTGACAATTTGAATAGCAAGGAAAGCCACCCAAACAAACATTAGAAGTCCCAATTCTTTCCAGTAAACGTTGCGAAGCATGGGAACCTAATCAGGCAAAAATTGAACAGTTGATTAAATAGAGAAGTTGTTAAGGAAGATGGGATTAAATTTAGTCATCAAGATATCAACAGAGCATACTTACAGTGTCATCTACACTAGCTAATGGACCAGTAGGAAGTAGCTTGTATTCCCCTTCAGACTCTGCATTCATTTCAACTCATAATTTACTTCTTGTATGATCTCTAATTATGTTTCTACTACTCTATTTGTTTTCATACAATCGCGCACTCAAAGGAAGCCAAAATTTTACCTGGCTTGTACTCTGACTCTAACTGCATCTTGGTTGCTTCCTGGGATTATATTGTAGCGCGATATCAAGTTCCAGTGAGTATGAAAAGTAACGGTACAACTTAGAATCATGAAGAAATGTAAAACTCACTTTTTTCATTATTGTTTCCTTCTTCCATGTCTCAATTCCCTTAAACAAAGCCTTAGTCGAGGTACCTACAACATATGTTATATAGTTGGCCTTTTGCAACAGATGGAATAATCTTGTACATGGCAGGAATCCAAGAGAGTTAAATTTCTAACATTTCGTCACAGGTACTTAAACTACACTGATAATATAAAAAGTCATTACGATCAAATTGATTTGGGAATGGAATAGTTACCAACAAAAAGGATGATAAGGAGGACAGTAACCATCCAATCAGCAAAGATGACATTGAAAGCCACCCCAATGCTAATACCAAGCATTAGCATAGGTTGTAAGAGCAAAGCCAAATCATAGTCAATTATCGGCATGTCTAGTGTTGGGTGCCTCAGCCTCATGTTGTAGTACACTGTTGATCCAGCTGCTCCCATTATCATGCCTTTTATCAAAATCAATATAGTTTAGTACTGCTTCACAAATATATACTAAGTACATGTTAGTATGAAAAAAAGTAGTACTATATATATACATACATACATTTGGAAATAGCTGTAGATGATTTTGGGTCAAAGCCAATAATAAGAGTTAGCATTGGAACAAAAATTCCACCGCCGCCAACCCCTCCGACGCTTCCCAAAGCAGCACCAAAAAATCCCACAATGGATCCAACAATTACTCTCCAGCCAAACTCCATCTCCTGTATGCTCCCAAAGAAAAAACATTATTTACTACTTGATTATATTACTAGCTCCGTCGGTCACAATTTATTTGACTGTGAAACAAGTCAGGTATATTTGTGTGTCGATAAATCATTCCATTAAAAATTAAATTATTTTTAACTATCAAAAGGTATCATGCCTTTTGGTATGTATAAATAAGAAATATTATCACATAAATTGGGACAGATGAAGTATGTCTCAACACACTCATCACATGGACTTGATTCATTTTCATGAATTAAACAAGTGAAAATATTTTTGATTTTATATATATGTGGTAGTAAAATTTTGAACTTAGGAGGCCTGCCTGTTATTTTACCATATCTCATCTAAAAGCTAGACGATTACACGATTCAACATGAACTTAAAAACAAAAAGCAGGTCTTGGATGTATAGGTTCAAGTTTCATTGGCACTCAAATATCAAAGAATTTTCATGTGCTTAGCGCGAGCACAAAAAAAGAATCAAGTTCACACATAAAAAAAACTATCTAAAAACATAACTAATTGAATATGCTCTCTAATCTTACCGGCCAGACGTGCTCATAAGAGGACTTTCCACTCCACAGAAAATGCACAAGCCTTACTGCAAAGCCATGTGGTCTCATCTCATTATTCTCCACATAACTAATGTTATAAGTAGCAGTTGGCTCTAATTTATCCTTCAAAGTAAGCCTTTCTGCATTAATCCCAACATCGCTTATTATGAATAATCCCCAGCATAGTATCCATACTGCTGTTACGAAAAACACCCTCATTCTCTTTTTTAATAAGAATTATATATAGAAGTAGCTTCCTCTGTTTCCTTTGAGATAATTAATTGGCTACTTCTATATATATTCCACTTTGAAGAACCTGAGGGGAATTAAAAGAGCAGAGAAAACAACACTTCAAGAATATTGTATGCTTGAATATCCCTTTATTGCCTACGTTTATATATAATATGTAAAAGTTGAAATAGCTATGTGTTTGATATGGACATTTTACGTGTTTTGTACTGTTGAACAAAGATATCCTTTTAATTTATGTCATTTAAGAATTTATGTCCTTTTATATGTCAGTTTTGTGCTAATAAAAGAATTTGATCGAAAATAGTTACGTACTTCTCACTTTAGAAAACCAAAAAGTTATTAGTAGTGTAATTATATCTTTTCCAATTTCGTATATATTTACTATCCTAAGAATAAGATGATATATAATTACTAATTGCTCATTTTCGCTCTGTATTACGAAGTAAAATAATATAATTTTTACATAGAGATGCATGTAATTACTTGATGATGCAGATATTCTTTACCGCGTTAATATACAAAAACTCATTAGAAAGGCTCTTTTCTTTATAACTACCCCAAAACCTTAAAAATGACAAGTAAAAATGAGCTAAGGCGGAAAAAGGAACCATCTAGGAGGACATAGAATTGGAAATTTCTCAACATAAAATCATATAGTAAATTTTCATACCCTTCACGTTCAAACTCAATAATGTTGTCAAACATAGAACTAGTGTTTGTTTCTTAATGTTAATTACTTACGTCTACACTAAACAACCATCGAAAAATTTGCAAAGTTCAGTAGTTTTGTCGTGTATATGAAAATTAAAGGGAGATAGGAAAGGAAGTCCTTATTTTTTTTCTTTTCTTTTTTTGCTTCTACTCCACAAATTAGGAATTAAAAAAAATTAGAGGGAAGCAGTGTTGTTTGTCTTATTAATGTGAAATTTCCAGGAAACCCTCCAATTCATCATCCTACGCACGGATATAACCATGCATGTCTGACGATATATATGTATTTCAGAGCATGAAATTACACGTGACCACATTGGTATGAATATCATGATGATAACACGTACATCTGATTACTTAATATTTAGGACTACTAACGGTAAAATCAGGATTTTCACTAAGAAAGTTATTTGTAATTCGTTCTAAGTTTGGAGTTACATATTTATTTTCTTGTTGGTTTGGGTTATACATGTATTAGTAATATAATGATTAGTTATGAGAGAATCTATGTATTATTATTTTTTGTAGGAATTAGTTATGCAATTGGATATTTTATCCAGCATAAAATATTAGTTTCCTCGTTAACTTATACATAGCAAAAGAATAGTACTCCCAAAACACTATTTCCTATGCGTGATCTAAGAAATGTAATTAATCAGCCAGGACGGAAAAATAAACATTCGTGAGCTAAGAAATGATAATATACAGTTGGGGATTATGGCGTCTGTATACAAACAATTTAGAGGTTTTCGAGAGAATGATATGATTGAGCGATGAAGATGTAACAAATAGAAAATTTTGGTTGAATAATATAAATATATAGCAGCCTAAACAATTAGTATCTTTCTAGGAAATTTCTGAAGGTGTACTTGTACGATCACTGGAAGTACAGAAATTTTTAGCTTTCAGCATGGTACCAAATTGTTTGCTTTGGATCACATATGTCATCATAAGTTCATGCACATTTACGCGCTTTCAATTTGGGGGAAAAGACATATGAAGTAGGATGTTTCGTTTTTTAGCCATCCAACTTCCACCCATTTTTGCTCCCTTGAATCACCCACAAGACATATTGTAGTCGTGCTAAGATTTTGTGTATTGGGAGCCCACATATCATAAAAATACCGTCTAAAGCTTATTTGCTGATCATCTCTCACTTATTATCGTATTTGCTCTCTATAATGCTTCTACTGTTTGATATTAGTATTGTAACAAAGTATACAAAACAAAAAGTTCACATTTAAAGACAAATTAAGTTGATATAAATGCCATATATGGAACTCTTTTTACCTTAAATACAACAAAACAAAAAAAAGAGGCATGCCTTTGAATAAAAGTCAGGCGCGGTGTCTTTGTTTGGAACTAGAGAACTCCCAAGTATTTTCTATTCAACATTTTACGCAAAGGAACTGTACATCTTGGCCATCAAAATTCTCACCATCCACAAATAATACATAGCATACAACCCAGAAAGGGAGAGGCATCTCACTCAAAAACTCAAAACCACTAGTTAAAGGGTAAGAATGAAATCCATTTCACGTTTTTCACAACTTTGAAGCCTGAGAGACACGGTATCCATTTAGACGCTGGACGATTTTATTTATTTATTTATATTCTACAGAATTCCAGCCTCCTCAAAGAAATTTCAAAACTATTTTCATAGGAGATAATATCCAAAAACAAATATGCTAATAAAGAACCAAAATACCATAACATGAGCGAATAGTCTGTTCAACATACAAGTACTCATAACAAACACAAACGCGCACACAAATCCCAAATAAATTCACATTTAACAAGTTCACATAAGAACTCAGCAAGTAATTTACCAAACAATTCCAAAAGCAGATACAAAATTCAAAACATGGGCCGATGCGCCGCACCATCATCTTTAGTGTTTCCATTCCCGCACTAGTCAAGCAGGCATTCCAACAGAAAATTGCATTTTCATTGAGGTATCAGTAGGCCAGGTCTTCCTGCGAGTCAAAACTTCAGACAAGTCTAGTGCAGCAATATTATTGAATAAGAAATTAAAATTACCTACATAGCATGTGGATTTTATTGCAACCTTACCACAGCAACACAAGCTGAAGCATACTCTTCATCGTCAGTAGTCATATTCACGAGAATGTGACCTATCTGAACGCTTGTAATCCCGGTCCCTTTCTTTTGCCTCAGATGCCCCGTGGTCATAGGCATAATTATCCTCTTCCATTTGATCATAACGATCATGACCACGACTGGCATCTTTATAGCGATCATCACCACCTTGTGCATCTGGATTCTCATAGTCTCCTCGACCTTGGTGGTGATCATAATAGTCATAATGTCCATGATCATCTTCAGGTTCGGTAGGATCATAATTCCTTTCTTTGTCACCGTGTCGGTCCCGCTCGTGTTTTGATTCAACATGCTCATAATCATATTCTCTATCACGAGAACGCCCACGACCCTGGTCAACCTCACCTTCATCCCTACCTTTTTCCCTGTCCTTCTCGCGGTGGCGATCTCGCTCACGGTGACCATCCCGGTCTTTGTCTTTGCCTCGCTCACGGTCACGTGTCCTATCACGTTCGCGGTCACGACCGCGATCTTTTTCTCTTTCTCTGGTTCTTTCGCGTTCCCTATGATGTTTGTCATCTCTTTCACGTTCCTTTGGTCTGTCATGAGAACGCTCACGAGATTTCTCTCTGTCCTTATCTCGCACCCTTTCACGGGACTTCTCCCGATCCCTGCTAATATGGAAATTCATAATAATATTAGACGTGAAACACATTATAGCATTAACTCACATTTAAACTAAACAGAGTAGTGAATCGGACAACTCATCCTTGGAGAAGTAGAATTTGTCTGGGAGTTTAATTGCCAGAAAGGAACTCAAAGCAAGCATACCTGTCCCTGTCATCTCGTGCTCTTGGCTCCTCGGAGCGAGATGCTGCCCTTCCCGGCTGAACCACCTCTCTGAAAATAAAAGGAGTATAGAGTCGACAATAATTAAAATTTCATGTAAGAATTTAAGCTTTTCACTTGACAATCATACCAAAAGGGCATCTAAACAAGAAAAAACTACTTTGAGAACATTTTATGAGTAATTATCAAACTGAATGCCAAACAATAACAAATTCAACTTGTAAACAAGATATCATACATAGAAGCTCAGAGCAGTAAGTCATTTTTAGGAAAAAGGAACACAAACTGAAGCATCAATATACCCCGAAAGACGAGTTGAAATTCAGAAAAGCAGTTTATGTCAACTACAAGCAAACATGTCTTGTTGTATCTAGCAACTTAGCATTTTACGCAATACGCAACAATAAAATCAACTCAAACAGAGAAGGGGAGACATTCCCATTGCGATTTTTACTCCATAGACACCACAGGACCCATTACTGCACTAAAGAAGAGCTGAGATCAATGTCCTTTTTAGCACTATGCATATGTACACTGACAAGTTCATGCAATACCTATTAGCATCTTCATTTCCAACTCTTGTTGTTCCAAGTCCACCGCCAAGTCTGCGGGGACGCCAATTGGGGACTGTTCTACCACGTTCAACATCAACCAGCACTCTTCTATTATCAATCTTCTTTCCATCAGCTTGTTTATATGCAGCTGAATTATATCCAAAAGAATTAGAGATGGAAGTGAGACTTCCAAAAAGACAGAAGAATAGGAGTTTAGAGAAACCTTTCATATCCCGTGTATGCACATACTCGATGAAAGCATAACCCCTGGGTTTATTGTTTGTCTTGTCCATAACCAAGCGAACCTGAAACTCGAACAATTTATGGAATTAACACTACTAATAACATTATAATCATGTTTGATGCAGCAGTCAAAAAAGTTTATGTTTTTTATCTACTCATCGCAATTAGGTACAGTAAGCTCCTAATGGCACGGCAGGCACTATGCCTAATTAGCCGTGCTCACCTTTGAATCAAAGAGCTCCCAGGCGAGATGCTTCATCATCACTGCTAGAGTTGAACAAGAACTGTGGCCTTATGTTTGCAATATATTCTAACTCCCCTTACCAGGGAACATTTTAAAATAAAATAAATTATTATAGAAGTATAGTCAAATACCAGGTGTCTCCTGAAATGCTTGAAACTTTTTTGATAGCCTTTGAATCCAAAAGTAAAATCTTAGCAGCATAGATGGGATGTAAGAAGAATAAAGAAGAGAACAAGGTCGATACTCCCAACAGTTTTTTACCCAGTAAAGACAAGTATCAATCTCCGGTGTTGCTTGGAATAAGAGGCCAAAGATATATTGCATCATTGCTCTGCTCATCTAAGTGTTCAGCTTTGTTTCATGTAATGTAGCTCGGACTTGGAAATTGAATGGTTACGTTTGGCAACTCCAAAAAACAAAAGCTACCAGAAAATTAAGTTTTACCCTTACCAGGAAAATACCTAGGAGTCGAACATCTTTACCTTTGTGGTTCTAGAAACTAATGGAATACCAGAATGAATAGTACTTGAAACTAATGATATCCAAACCAGGATAAGAGGATAAAGACATCGAACTGATACTCAATAATTGGAGCACTGTTACCTGAGGAAGGGCATACTGGCAATCTGACCTTTATTTTACAAAGCAAAGAAATGCTAGTAACTTCACAAAAAAATTCACCCATTTTCAGAGTGCAGAATGCACCTCGAACACCAGGGAATAGTGCTAGCAGTTCAAACAACAATCCATTTCTTAACTACAGCCTGAAGAGAAGCATCCGAAGGTACAATTTGAAAAAAAAAAGTTCTCCAGATAAAATGTGATTTTGAAAACTTATAGCATAAACCATTTCTTTTTCTTTTTTAATAATCTGAAGCACTAAGGAAGTCGAGAGCTAATCAGTTTATTACTATTTAATAGACAACTGCCATATTCAACAACTTCTCATCAAAATACTGAAGTGCAATCCATGCTATAAGTTTATACACATAAAGATTGCATCGCATGCACCTTAAGTGGAAGTTTGAAACTTAAGTAGAGTAATGTGGGATACTTCTTTTATGTACTCCATCCTCATTTTGAAGGACTCAACTATAAAGACAACCTTTCAAAAAGTGTATCGACCCCACAGTTCTTTAAATTTTGGTGATTAAAATCTGTTTTGAGATGAGATGCTAATTTTTTTTATGAAGTACATAAAGAGAAGCTGCTAAAAATTGTAAGATGCTCAGTGCTTTCAGAAAATAATAAGTTGTGGAAATATCAATTTGAGAAACGGCTGGATAGTAGGAGGAAGTACCATGCCACCATAAAAGTACACATCTTACCAACCAAAAGCCAGTAACCTGAGCCCCACAAAGGGATGCTCTATAATACCTACCCGCTTGATTGGACCATAAGCCTCGAATTCGCGTTTGACTCTACTTTCTGTTGTCTCATAATTCTGAGAAAATGTGAAAGACAATCAACAAAATTAAGAATATATTCCATTGTCAAAAAAAAAAACTTAAGATGATATTCACAAGTAACAAAATTGATCTAAAAAGATATTCACTCACAAGTCTTGCAACAAAGAGTGTCTTGTATGGATCTCCGGTAACATTTGGGTCGCTGCTAGGATCATCTGTTCAGCAGAAAAAAAACAAAATTTATTCCATTTTTATCATAAAATATGGCTCTCAAATATTCAGAAAATAAAAAACTTAGGCACTTCATACATTTTTCAAGCTCCTCAGCAGCCTTTTTAGCACCCTCCTCCAGCCGTAACTTGTGGATCCTAGCTCTTCGTTCAGTCTGCAGCCAATAACAAAAGCAATCAATGAGCATAAAGAAAAATATACACAGATTCACCATAGTATGTAATTGCACATCTTACGTTACATCTTATTATACTTTTCTGGAATAAAGCAACTCTTCAGAACTGGTTTGGATACCATAGGATGTAACTGTCTCAATCCCAAATTAGTTGGATTAGATAACCCACATCTCAAGTTAAATAGTAAATATAATCCACTCCTCTAACTACATGCACTACCAATTTACAACAGATTCAGCTCTATTGACTTGGGGAGACAACAGTATCTTCCAGATAAGATGAGATTCAATGGTTACAACAGCTCCACACCTTGGGGAGACAATAATAGCGCCTTTCCATTACATAGGAAATTTTAGCATTATTCAATGCAAGACAAACATAAAACACACAACTAAAACTACCCTGAGGGAAAAAGATAAAGAACAAGACATGATATTACCACTAATTCAACTACAATACAATGTTTTAGTGTCATTTGTTGGACATTCAAGATTCATTCATCTCGAAATAGAAAAAAAAATCAGCAGAACATTATATGGCAGAACACACAAATAATCAAGCAAACATCAAATTGATGAAATTAAAATCACTGTTAAGAGAACATTGGATGATAGCTTATTGCTAATTGGTGTTGAAGCAGTTAATAAGGCAAGAAGAAGAAAGGAGAAGAATGAACATCCAACCCTCAATTAAACATAACGACCTACCCAAATAGATCAGAAAAGAAATTGCAGCATATAAAATAATCTTACCGGGGTTTCAACCTCAGGTATTGGTGGAGCATATTCTGGATCACCAGGTTGAGCGAAGTTACTAACAAATTGTGCCATCCCTAAAAAACAAATGAGAATATTTCTAAGAATTATACAAGATAACTGACGGGACAAGAAATGACTCAATCCATGAAGAATGTTAACCAGTATATGAAGGGCATTTTCTCTTCTCAAGGGGTGGTTTGTACTCCAAAGGTGGGCGGGGCTCAAACAGCTTCAGAAGATTAGCAGTCAACCCAGTTGGATGACTTTGACCAATCTGCATATATTACATATATTAACAAAGAAAATACACAAACTTGCAGCACCAATGAGGAACAAAGAAAAGGATTGCCAATACTGCAACAGCCTGACAGCATAGTTCTACTGTTATTCTAAGCCAACTATCTAGTCACACAGTATATTTAGCTGTCATAAAAGCACAACAAATATGCATCTTAGACAATTTATAGTCTCATTTCACAAAAACAAAAACAATAAACCTAGAGTTGGAATTGGAACAGTTCTAAAAATATCACGAAACAAGAAATAAACCCCAACACCTTACTCACTACTCTATAATGACAAATCACCAAGACATCAAGAAACCAACAACGTTCTAATTCCTCAAACCACTTGTGGGTTGACATATGAATCCACATCAATTCCACTCCATCAAGGTCTGTTTCCCCCCAGTATTATACAATTAATATTTTAGGAAAAATTAGAGGTACCTAAGACTATGAATTAATCAACATTGAGAATCCCTAACCAAACTAAGAGAGGGACTTAATGTGAGTTTACCAACAACAACTGACTAGACCATAATCCCAACAAGTCGGTATAGTCTATCTGGATACTTTACTTCTACTCTGTTTTTTCCTTTGCTAAATCCACACAAGAACGCAATAAATCACAAATACCAAACAAATTGCAGGGCACAAAATCATCTAAATTTCTAACCTAATACTCATCAAAGAAAGAACCTACGGAAAACCTAAACAATCAATCAACATTAACACAACATAAAAAGCCCTAGTTTAACAATCTAAGCCAGTAAACAACAAAGAAAAACAGATCGATAGTTATAAATTACCAGCTTGAGTTGCATGACATTAGCGCGATTCTGGGCCTTTGCACGGGCCTGAACGTTAGGGTTGTTCCGCATGAAGGCATCGTTGAAGTCTCCCATTGAAGCCGACTAGGGTGTTTGCTAGATGCGAATCGCCGCCACAAGAAGTGGAGTTACGTAAATCGGACGATTGGAGAGATGGAGAAGATAGCTGAGAGCGGCACGAAAACCAAAATAGAAACAAGGGTTTATCCGGCGAAGAGAAGCGGCTCATATAAAGACTCCATCAGAGATCTCACCCCATCACTCGCGAGTTCATTTATACCAAAATTTTAGAAATAATTTTTTTAAAACTAAAAATACAAAATATCATTTAATCTTTTAAATATGTCATGCGAAAAGATAAAAAAATAAAAAAAATAAAATCTTTTTAAAATTAACTAAAAAGAAAAACAAACAAATAAATTATAACGAATGAAACAATAACGATGAACAATGGATAAATACAGCTTTTTTAGTGTCTTGAATACAAAATTTCATGAAGTTGTGAGACTATTGAATTTTAAGGATATAATGTATGATACTTATGAAAAAAATAATATAAAAAGTGAATTCTTAAAGAAAATAAACCAACTAAAAAAGAAAGACATAAATTGAATGTAATTAATATTTTCTCAAAATTCATATTAAGTAAATTGTGCTTGAACGAATGTAATTTTAATTCTTGACAAAAGTTCTAGCAAGAAATTGTTGTTGTTAACCCTTCAATTCAATATATTTTTATTTATTTTAAAGGAAGATTGTGATGTGCAAAATTATATTACTTTTTAAAAAATCCACAATTACAATTTTTTTAAGCAAGCAGGCTTTCACCTACCCTCTCACCCTTCATTTGAAAGGGAATGTCCAACCCAACCCAATCCTAGAAGGGCCGAGGGCTGCGGTGGGCTAGCCCTTTTTTTTTTCAAGCTTATAATTCTATAACATAAAAAAAAAATGAGAAAATTTTCAAATCAATATGGCAAACAACGGCGTTGTTTCAATAACACTAGCAAAAAATAATGTGTAATTAGCATGTATCTCGCATATCAGATACGTGAGCGAGATAAGAGAGTGACAAGCAAGATGGGAGGAGACGAGGGCGCAAAATTTGTCTATATATCCTATATACATGCGAATCTACTTGGATAATGTGCTAGAACAAATTAACCTAATTTTGAGTCCATATATTCTAAGATACATGTATTTAGACATACCAAAATATGGTAAGATTCATAATATTACAACATAGCGTGTATTTAAGTAATTAGATTATATACTAGTGAGATTATTGTAAGTTTTCCTTAAATAAAAAGTTTTGGTCCATGGGTCGACCCCGATTAAGCCTCAAAGGCCAAGGGCTTATAAGCCCTAGTTTTAGATGGGCTTGAAAAATTATATTCTAACCCTACCCCAATAACGGGTTGGGTTGGACCGGCCCCATGGGATAAGTCCGTTTTGACGGCTCTACGTGCAATACACACTTTTATTGTCCAAAAGACGTCGCATTGGGCATGTGTTAGGGGATCCCAGTGCATTGTATTTATCGTCAATAAAAAATTAAAACCTCACGAGGGACGTGCATTGGGGCCTTAACACGTTATCTTACAATGTTAACCAACGCTTTTGAAATTTAAGTTTTGACTACTTTCTCCTACCAATCGCTCTCATTGTGCACCAAACTTACGTTACTATGTTTCAATATGGGTTTTTCAAAATCAAATTATAATCGATAATTCAATTGTAAATTTGACTTATTGGTATTGGTTACTCAATTAACAATTGATGATTAAACAAATTAAAATCATATAATTAATAATTAACTGTTGCGGGGATAAATTACTCAATTTTCTTATATGATAAATCATCGATCCATTAAGAATTATTATATTTATTGTAACGACCGAGTTTCGTCGTTATAGAAAATCCAACGGGGAAAATTTTGGGTCGGAATACTTTTTCGTAGTAACTTGAGATTTTCCAACCTAGTCCAAATTTAGACGAAATCGGAGTCACTAAGGTGTAGGGAAATCTGGTAACAATCGGGTGAATTATTTATGATTTTGATTACATAAGTAGTTAGATAAGTCGTTAAGGAATCCGTACGACTTTACGAAATTGAATTCGGGCGAGTAAAACTCTCGGACTCGATCTTAGCGTGAAGGAGATTTTCTGAGTGTCGTCGGTTAGAGGTGTGTTGTGAAATAGGGGTCTTGGAATTATTAAAATATATCACTATTTCGTGCAAGCCGCTTTGGCGCTGGGTTTTATCGCTCTGACGGGGCCTCTGTAGCGAGGTGAGGGTCGCTGTGGCGGGCCAGACGCGACTTAAAGTCGTAAATAAACCTCTAAATGACTTTATTCCGCACTTTTCAATTTTTAGAGCTAAGGAACGAACCCCAGGCGACTCTGGACAGTTTTTCACCATTATTAAGTCTAAAGGTAAGCTTTTCACTCCCCAAATCCGTTTTTCGATCCGTATAATGTATTAGAATGAGTAATTATCGATGGAGGAGGGTTTTGATCTAGATTATATGGTGGAAAAAACCCTATTTTGGATACTTGGGATCATGGGTATGATCTAGGGTTCGTAGAATTGTTAGCAATTAGGGTAATTAGTGATTGTTTATTGATTCTCGTATTATATTGATTGTTTGTAGACCAAGAACAAGCGGAACGAATCTGGAAAGGGAAGAATCAAGTTTCTTAGGATTTCAAGCTTGTTTCGAGGTAGGTGATGGTTGTGATTCTATGATTGTGTGATGTATGTTTGTTCTTGCTTCATTATGATACATGTATGTATATGAATGTTGCATTATTGATCACACTTATTGTAAATGAGATAGATGAATTATGGTTACCATGAAATCATGACTTAAATGTATGATCTTGAGAATGTACTTGTGATTGTGATTGCGGTGTGTTGAAAGGATCGGTTGCCACGTTTCGGCATAACTAATTGGGATCGATTGCCACGTTCCAGTATAATTATGAGGTCGATTGCCACGTTCCGGCATAAACATTGGATCGGGTACCGCGTTCCGATATGCTAACCGTTTGGGTTCCATGAGAGGACCAATGACTTGTCATAATTGTGTATCTTGAGAAATGTGAAGTTGTTCGTTGTCCATAAATGTTGATAATATTGTATATGTTCGATATATGCATGTGTTTATAATGTTGTATTGACTTACTTGTGTTGCACTTAGTGAGATAGCCGCGTGATCCTATCAGTACATTGTGGTTGTGTACTGATACTGCACTTGCTCTTTCTTTGTTGAGTACAGGGCATCTTCAAACGGCTATTGACAGATCTCGCTTAGAAGATCAGTGATCATCGTTCGAATTCAAGGGTGAGCCAGTTCTTCCAGGCTGCCATGAGTTCTCATTTCGTCTATGTCACATTTCGGACTTAGACTTTTCTAGTTAGTTATTAGTTGTTAGTTTGGGGTTGTGACCCTTCTTGTTTAGACTTTGGTTCATTGTTAGATGTTTTGGTACATTAACTTTCAGGTTCTAGGTGTTACTTCCGCATTTGTTTTAGTTGATAGACTTTTGTTTGGAGTTTATGGGAACTCCCTATTTCTTTCCTTAGTAGTTAACTTGTTTCGTATCCTTAATGCTTTAGTTTGTGGTTTAGTTGCTTGGTTTGGGTTGTAGTAGTGGTTCTCCCACCGGAGGGTTAGTGTGAGTGCCAATCACGATGATCTGGATCATGACATTTATAAATTATAATTTTTTTCCTAGCATATATTTATACTTTCCCCGCTACTTCTAAAAAAAAATTCTTGTTAATATAGCATAAAGATTTGGTTTGTTCCAGGTAGGGATAGATCTCATGATATATTTAATGAAACAAAGAGATAGTATAAGTTAACTAAAGCAATGATAAGTATTTTCTTGTTGTGATTTTAATTAATGTAAATTGATGACTGCTTGATAATTGTCCAATAATTGTTAATTTGATATTAAATTAATCAATATTTTATTGGTTGATTAGCAAATTAATACATTTGAAAATCAATATCCGATAAATCTAATCGTTGTTTTATTTTTTATTTTTTTTATTTCATCTTTTGTCTATTTCTTAAATACTATTCCCCGATTCTAATTTATGTGGCGACTTTCAAATTTCAATCTTATTGTTAATTATTGTGACTTATAGTACTTTTTACGTAATTTACAAATATATAAATTTCATTTTTAAAAATTGAAAATTTCATGAGCAAATTTTAGTTAAACTTAAATTATTTGACTCTCAAAATATAAAAAGTGTCACATAAATTATTTGATGGTTGATATTAATTAGCTATACCTACGTAAATGTTATATGCAAATCTTGATATTGCCTATTTTATATTAAATATGATATTATAATCCTAGATAATCCTATTTCCAACCGAACAACCCATAGATGTTTGCAAGAATGGGTGAGAACGAGATCTACCGTCCTTAATCACTCTTAATTAGGAATAAAGTTTTTTCATTCGATGTTTACACCAAATCAATAGAAGTATGATATGTATTTACACATAATATTAAAAGTCAAACTATAGTTAATTAACACGAATTCTTATCTCATTAGATCACAAAACTAAAATAAATTTACAAAATTTAATATAAAAATTTAATATAAACACAAAATTCAACTAATTATTTACTCTTGAATAAAAGCGTTTGAAAACCATAAGAAGAAATTATAAAATCAAATATTATATATATAGTACAAGTGTACAGAATATTGAGACAAAAATGATACTGTGCTATATATAATGTAATGTAATATATACATAAGCATATTTTGCTGCTATGCCTTTGATTTTGTATATTTATTTGACAAAAATCACGAAAGAGTAAGATCCATTAATTGGATCAATTCTAGAGAAGAAGTCAAAATGTTAGCTATTCATCCTGTTAAGCTTCAAGTCTTCAGTTAGTTAGCTATTCATCCTCTACCTCTTTGATGATGATCAAGCTCACTGGAATCACCGCTCGAGGAGGAAGGGTTGAGTCCATAGTCACTTGTCCCTCCATATTCACTGCTATCGAATTCTTGGTTTGATATCATTTTCCTAAACTTGACCATGTCAGCGTTGTATGCACCAGTATCGTAGGTATCAGTCTTTGCACCATCGCTCATGTCCTCCAAAGATGAATCGCCATCCAAAGCTCGCATAATCTGTTCATTAGAATGTGCATCACTAATTGTCTCCACAAAGTAGAAGAGAAAAAGAACATATACAATGAGTCTAATTGCAATGGTATACGATATAAGTTCAAAGTAATAGATAAAGGTAAACCACAAAACCATGTACTAACCGGACTTAACAAAGGAGGGTCTAGTTTGATAGCTCTAATCTAGAAGATGACATACCTGAGTCATCTTTGGACGTCTTTTAGCAGAATGACGAGTGCTAGCAGCAGCACAGACTACTAGCCGATGTAGCTCCTTTGGAACACTGTTTCCTTCAAAAGGAGCACCTACCAATTCGTCATATTTTCCCTCTTCCAAGGCTGTTTTAAGAAGCGGCCTAGCCTGTTCATATTCATACATTAGGTTAATAAGGGTATGCATATACAAAGATTGGTGTCTAAATACACGTTAAAATCTAGGTATTGTTGATGCAATGAATGAGATATGGAAACTTGAGATCAAGAGCGAACCCAGTCTACTAAACTATCTTCCATAATATTGCTAGGATCAATAGGTCGCTTCCCAGTTATGAGTTCCAAAAGCACAATTCCAAATGAAAACACATCTGATCTGTCTGTTAGCTTGCCACTTGATGCATATTCAGGAGCCATGTACCTGCAGTATAAGGATAAGATGACTTTTTCATTACTGATGCCTAATTTCTTCCAGAATCAAGCACCTGCATTTATTACTTTAACCAAGAGGTCGGAAAAAGTTAAAATGACTTCTAAAACATTTTTCATGTATGTTAAACATTGGTTTATTTTTTGCCTTCACTGTGGATATCTCTTGCCTAAGCTACTATGATTAAGCATATGAAAAGTTCTCTGAAAATTAGAGACCTTTAGAACCCCAAAACAAAAACATCAAACTGATTTTCAGGGCATACTAAATCTTGCTCAGAATTATCAAATTAAGATCTTTCAGTAAGTCTGGAAACATTTAAAGATAAAAGATTATATGTCACTTCTAAAGATAAGCACTAACCTTCACCTAGTATTTCTTTTACCTCTCAAAAAGTAGAAAAATGCTATGCTCGACTCACCCGAAAGTTCCCATAACACGGGTGGAGACATGAGTAAAGTTGTCAGAAGAAAGCTTAGCCAATCCAAAATCTGCCACCTGAGAAACCAGAAACACTCTTGTAATTCCCAAGGTTTTCATGATTATTAAGCAACGCTTCTAATAAAAGTGGAGATTTACGTTGAAAACCAACCTCCCAAGTTTCCTGACATATGCAAAATACATAAAAACAAATACACGAGACAATAATGACTACAATAATTTTACCTTAGCTTCAAAGTTGTCCTCAAGTAGAATGTTTGCAGCCTTTATATCACGGTGGATAATTTTAGGATGGCCTGTGTATAGAAACAAGGGTTGAGAAAGAGAAACAAAGAGAAAAAGAAAAGGGGAGCATTGTGAATAGAAAAAATTGTATACAATCTTCATGGAGGTAAGCTAATCCTCTGGCTGATCCCAACGCAATTTTAAGCCTTGTTCCCCAATCCATAACACGATGTCCCTTCCCTACAAACAAATTTAATTTAACCATTAGCATGGAGAGCATTTTCAGCAGTTCAAATGGTTTTTTAAAACGATATAACTCATATATATTTACCATGTAAAGAATTTTTATGTCATTACTTAGTGTATTTTCTCACTTGTAGTAAGACATAATTTGTGTTATTCTTTAGGTTACTAATTCCACTTTTTATAACTAGTTACATGTAGTTATATTTAAGGCGACGTGATAGTGCAATAATTCTTTATACTAGCTAGTGTATATAAACTCTTAAGGAAGTCTTTCAATATATGTATCATAAAAGGGAGTATTCAACGACAGGGGAAGTACCATGAAGATGGAATTCCAAGGTTTTGTTGGGAACATACTCATAGACCAACATTCGCTGGCTGTCAGCAATGCAATATCCAACAAGAGAAACAAGGTGGCGATGATGAACTCTGCTAATGATATCAACCTCTGCCTGAAATTCTCGTTCACCTTGTCCACTGCCCGACTTCAAACTCTTGACAGCTACCACCGTTCCATCAACCAAAACACCTTTATGTACATACCCAAAACCACCTTGGCCTAACAAATTGGTCTTAGAAAATCCAGAAGTTGCTCTAGCTAGCTCCTCATAAGTGAACTGACTCTTAGAAAACCCACCAAGACTCGGAGATGGCACAAGAGCTTGGCCATTAACAGCAAAGGTGCTATCACTACTTGTATAAACTGTGGTAGGAACCTTAATAATGTGTTCCATGGGCTTAGGACCTTTGTAGTATGGATCAGTACTACCTGCACCTAAAAACAAAAATATACACTGTTACTAGGATGGTGAAACCTCCTACAGTTTTTGAGTTTCTCATTAAAACAACAAATGTATACTTGAATAATTATGACAGAAATTGGATATGCATATAAGTTAAACTCTTACATATACAAGAGAGTACTAATTATGCTTTTAAGCGACTGGATAGTTCAAGTTTTTATCAATTTACAATATCAGGATATGTAACTTATACTCGAAACGTAATAAAGACACATAGGTTACAATTTTACAAACCTTTAGGTGGACGTCTAGGAGGACCAGGAGGACCAGGAGGAGGATTGGTATAGTAGAGTTCTTTCTTCTTCCTTCTCCAGTAAATTAAGCAAACAATGATAGTGGCAAAAATCATCAATCCTGCCACTGCTATTCCAGCAACTATAAACATATCAGATGAACCTGAATTAGACGAAGGCGGGCCATTGTTGTTTCCTGAAGAACCTGCTGTTGGTTTGCCTGAACGTTGTGCACCGCCTGGTTTTTCAAAAGGTGCTGATTTTTCTGAAGGTGGAGGAGGAGGTAATTTTCCAACAGATAATGAAGGTGGTCCTGAGGAAACTGGGGGTGGGGGATTAAATGTGGATGAGGTAGGAGGAGACGCCTGATCAGGAGCATTGGGTGATGTGGTAGTGTATTCTGACGGAGGTGGTGGTGATTCAGAAGCTGAGGGTGGTGGTGATGACGGAGGAGAAGATTCCTTTGCGGGTGGAGGAGATTCTGGGGGTGGGGAGGTAGGTGGAGCTGGTGGTGGCGGAGATGGGGAGGAATTAGAAGGAGAGGAGGAAGTAGTGTCATTTTTGTCGGACGAAGCAGTACCAGGAGGTGATTGCATATTTCAACAACGGTGAAATTCCCGGCAGCCCAGAAATTCAACCTCTCCCGTTAACTGCTCGTCTCAACAAATTTTCAATGCTCCTATATTTCCATGAAAAATGAAAAAAAATAAAATGTTATCTTTACATCGTTAAACAACAAAATTGAAGATCGATCCTATAACAAAAATGATTCAATTTGGACATGAAGAGAAGAAATTTACCTGAAAGATGTATGAGAACAGAGGGTTCTCAAAAGGGAGAAAGAGAAATCTTAGCATTGTGATGTTCAAAGAAAGCCTACCCCCTTTCCCCTCTCTCCCCCTCAAACTGTTTGCCTCCTACAAACAAGGACCCTTCTCTCTCTCTCCCCTCAAATTTTATTTTATTTTGCTTTTTAACACGATGAGGAAGACATTAGTCTGTTAACAAGGATAATGATATTACGTTGAATTACCCAATTTTTTAGTCAATGACAGAGCATTGCAATAGTAGTACATACTCCAATTAAGTTGGACTGAGTTCATAAGTGTACTATTCTGATTCCTGAATCCCTCATCTTTCATAATAATTATTTAATTCAAGACTTGATTTCTCTATTTCCCATTTATTACAAGTAACTGTGAGTGCATAATTGAGAAGAAATGATTTACTTTATTCTATTTGCTTTATGAAGATTTGAGGCAGTACGTAATTGTGGGAGCAAGCAAAGAGAAGATAATCAGATCATCTTCTATCAGACCTGATATGACATAGGAGGAAATTGATGCCAATTGAGAATATGTAATAGTTCCAAAGTGTAAGCAGTCTCAACACTTGTCGTCAAAAGAGAACCTGACTATTCAATTCCAACATTTTGCCCTTGTTTATGTAACAATGGGAAGAACCAAAACTAAAAACTAGCAGCAAGAAAGTAAAATGAAAGAAGGACAAAAACAAATCATACTACTTGTCCAAATGAAACAATCATCAAGGGCACTACTACTTCCTATTCTCCAGATCCTTGTAACATAACGAGGCTGTTTATGTAGGGTGAGAACCTCTTATCAGTATCCACTCGTCCCGGACTACACAGCGTCTCAGAGTTCTGCTTCCTTAGGTGACGAGAGTATATCGTCGTATCAGTACAGGGTACTACTTATTCTCCAGCATTGTGTACCTTAACAAGACTGTTTATGTAGGGTAAGAACCTCTTATCAGTATACACTCGTCCCGGACTCTGCAGTGCCTCAACCTTCTGCTCCCTAAGGTGATAAAAGTATATCGTTGTGTCCGTGTGGATCACCACAGTATCACTGTCAGTACAAGGTAGTACCTCACAACACTCTTCCTTGGGTATTCCAAGCACTTGAGTACGAGGCTTCTTGCTTCCAAGATTTACACTGACACTGCGCTTCAGGCCCATGTCCACACCTCCATAGATGTCTATTACGAAAACACTTCCACTGTCATTATAAGCAGTAACATAGCACACCTCATCTCCTATCTGCGTTAAGGCACCACGTTGTTCAGATTGAATATTAGGTACATGTAGAACTGCTGGAATCTCATTTTTCACATCGAACGCTAGCACTTCATTCGATGATGTATTCCTCCAGTAAGCCACCCCCTTCATATAAGATCCTCCACCTGCAAGACTTGTATTTTCCAGCTCTAGACAGTCTGAAGGAGAGCACCTCCATGAATCTGATTCAGAACAGTAAATCTCAAAGCAGACAACTGGATGATCAAGAACAGGGACTGCAGCAACCACGCGATAAAATGATTCAATATTAAACTGAGGATCAAATGCAAGAGCAACTGCAGGATCAGATCCGTGGTAATAATGAGGAGGAGGAAGCTTTTTCCAGTGTTTGGTTGCAGGATTGCAAACGTAATAACTGTCCTTCCCCTGACAAAGGAGCAACCCGCTGCTAGAACTTAGTACTTTAACGTCCTCAAGCAAGAAACCAAGGGAAGGACTCGGGACTCCGTTCGCGGAACGATGCAGAGACAAAAGTATAGGAGGATCATCTTTATTTTCCAGTCTTTGATAAAAGTAGCCTGAAAGTTTCTGGAATGTTGAGCTTTGATTGTACGCGAGTAATGGACTAGTTATCCACTGATTCCATTCTTTGGACACTGCCCGAAACTTCATCAGTGATTTAGCAGGGAGGAAAGGCAGTATATGTCTCTTCGCTATATCTTTGATTGTCATGTCCACTCTCATTATGATTTCTACAGGATATTTAGAACCATTGTTCCCTTCCTCCACCTTATAAGCAGCAGTCGTCAAGTCAAACTCTGCTAACTGCAATCCAAACCGAAAGACTTGTTAAAAGAGGTACGGTAATCAGAAGCAAGAGCAATATACTAACTATGCTGCAATCTCGTACTAGTTAGGATGATCTATATTTGTATCCACTCCTCTTTTTAGGCTGGGCATGTTGTTCACTCAGAAAGACTCATTTAAAAAACAATAATTCATAAATGTCAAAAAATTAAAAAAATAACAAGAGAAGAATATTAACACTAGAAAGCAAGATCTTATGAAGTAGCTTCCCAGCAAAACAGGGAAGCAGAGATTGCCCATGACATTGTGAAAATAAAAGAATGGTATCCTTGGAATGAGATGGATAGTGGATTAGAATGGCGGAATATATGGAAGAACTGAGATCCAAGGACATTTATGAGGACTAACTTACACCACTTTAATTTGTCTGCCATCTGCCATTTTGAAATGGACATCATAGAAATCACCACTTAGAAAGAAAACACAAAGTATACAGTATACACCATGTTCAGTACAATTCTTTTAAGACACAAAAAATGGACATTAACATTCAACAAGAGACTTCAAGTTCTGTTATTGAGACTTCAAGACCTTAACATGCCGAAACAAGTAAGGAGTGCCATTAACGAGTTGGATCGAAGAGATGATGATAAAAAGAACTGTTGAACAATTGAAACATACCGAGTCAATCCCACCACCCTGAGGTTTAATAGCAACGTAAAAGTCAGAGGAGTCAGAATAGATGTCGTCCTCCAAAGATTCATCACTCAGCATGTCAATCTCAGAACATGCCATTTTTCTGCATTGATATATACAAATTAGAGCCTCTATTACTTAACAAAAAGAAGGAAAGAATATATGAAAATGAGAATATCAAGAAATTGATCTCCGTATCATCTATTAGCAGAGCCCTTGATAACTTGGTTTTTCAAGAAATCAAGAAATTTCACTATACTGAAAATGAGAAAATCCACGAAAAACATTAGTAACGCAGAAATCAGAAAAAAAGAAGAAGCAAGAAAATCCCAGATTGAACAGAACATCTTATCAGAGACCCCAGAAAACTCCCATGAACAGAGCACTAATGTAGTTACATTTATTTTATCAAGAAAAGCAAGAACATAAAACGATACATTCAAAGAAGTAGAGGAACCTAGAACACAACCAAAAATTGGAGCAAACGAAAAACTACAATGATCATATATTTTCATGATAAAATTGATCAACAATTGTAAAACGGAGAAATTCAGTGTTTTTTCTTCTTTTGATAAACGGAAAACAACAGCATGCGATGATCAGTACCGGTAAGCAAAAGAAGAATTAAGAAGAGGAAGAACTCACAGAGTGCAATGCGCGCAGATTCTGGTGAGTAAAGTTGCCGGAAAACCAAGAAAGAAATGGAAAAGAATCGCCGGAAAACCCTAACGACGACGGAGACGAGGAATAAACGCGTGGAGACCGGAGAGTTCAAAACTGAAGCGAATGAGAGTTATAGTTTGAAGAGGAGTGCATTCTTTGGCTTTAAGGAAATAAATTCAGGGCGTATATACTTGACATGTTACGGGATTACCCGGTCATTTTAATTAATTAAATAAATAAATAAACTTACTTGGGGCTAAAGTAAAAATAGACGTGCATACTTCTTCATTTTAAAAATATTTTCTCAATCCAACAATACTTGTTATAATCTCTATGATTCCTCTGAATTCGCCTTTTCAAATATAAATTCAAGGGCTTTAAAGCTTGATCTTGAATCTTCGATGAATTTGAACTTTAAACTTTATCTTGATCTTGACTTTTGCTTGAATTCAAGGGCTTCGAGCTTGTTCTTGAATCTGATGGTCTTGATCTTGATCGTTCTTGAACTTGAATGCTTGAATTCTTAAACTTGTAGCTTTATAAAGAATTTTATGGCGTTTGTACCACGCTTCTTGTTTAGAAATTTCTGTCTCTTTTCTTTTCTGAATAATGAGGACCCCTATTTATAGTTTTAGAATAGAGGAGTTGTGATTGGAACATGATTCCCTTCGGCCAATCAGATTTAAGTAACATGGCATATGGGTTTTATGGAGCGGGCTTGTCATCTTTGACACATGTCATGGTCCTATTGGCTTCTTGTTTGACTTGGCATGCCACGTCATTTGTCACGTGGCACAAAAAATGGGCCTCTATGATGAGATGAATTTGGGCTTAGTAAATTGGGTTCATCTATTGTAGCCCAAATCAATTAATTTTGACTTTAATTAAATCCATATTTATTGGACTTGAATAATTAACCCAATTATATTAATCTATAATTTATTTGGACTAATATATTCATGAATTTAATATAATTTGAATCATTTTATAAATTTATATTTAATAAATTTTAAATGATTACGGTTGTTTTTAAGGGAAAAAACAAGGTATATTCATTAAATTTTAAAAACACTCTTTAAATTAATATTTATTAATTTATTGATTAATTAATACCTCTACAAAATAATAATATTTTACAATTTCAATAATTATATTCCACGTTGAGGGTAGCATTACTAGTTTTCATGAAATTCAAAATATTTAATGAATCAATTGTTTTTTAGTTAAATTAATTTTTTTATAATATCTTCTTAAGAGTATTAATTGTAGGGATAAAATGAGAAAAAAATTTAACTAATTTTATCTTAATTAATAAATAATCAAGTAATTTAGGTTCCGTTTGGCCATGCGATATGAAATCATGAGATCAAGTTGAAGTTTTGTTTGAACATGTGATATAAAAATTTTGTGTTGTATATTTTCTCATAACATAAGAATTACATAAGTTGTAAAACTATTAGCCCCCATTGTTCATTCAATCTTATCAAATAATATTTTTTTATAAAATCGCATAATAAATTATTACAAAGCTTTTGTTCTCCACTTAAGTAATTGCTTCATCTAAATTTAATTGATCAAACTTTAATTCAATAAAAAAATGAACATAAATTGTAGTGTACTAGTGTTTAATATAATCCTCCCACATAGTACATGCAATCTCCTCACGTTGAACTTGTATTTCTCGATCATATGACCGAGAAGACGAACCGACATTGTTACTTTGAGCCATTTGTTGATCAATATCATTCACAATTATATTTTCATGCTCATAGACCATAAATATTTCATCACTCCTTTGATATTCCCGCAAATAATTATGTAACATTGTACAAGCTATGACGATTTACACTTATATGTCAATATCATATGGTTCATGCCTTGTTTCACTTGTGTGCAATTGCACATTTTCAGTGTATTAATTTCGTGTTAAAATCAAACACATTGAAAGTAGTGATTATCAAACATACATCACCAATTTTTTCATTTTTCAAATTAAAGTGTTTTAAATATTTTCATATGTAGCCGAAAGAGAAATTATTTTTATTATGAAAAAACAAAAAAGTATTACTCGCTCTGTTCTTATTTATATTCACCAAATCAATTCCTACTTTATCATTTATATTCACCAAATTTAAAGTAATAATAATATTTATGTAGGTGAGAATAATAAAATTTTAAAAATAATGATGTGATTATTATTTTTATTAGCGTAAGTTTATATATAATTTCTTTTGATTCAAAATAGTTACTTATGGCTTTGTTAGAAGCCACAAATATTGATAGATAAACAAATAGACAGAAAAATAGATAGATAAAAATAGTAATATATTTTTTTTAAATGTATATTTTACTATCTTTTATAAACTTACGCGGATAAAAAATTCATATAAAATATAAAATAAAAAGAAATTATTGAGAGAATATACAAGAAAATAAATATTGCAACATCATTCTTACTACTGTAATCAGTAAGAAAATATGTAATCACTGCGCAATCTTTCGAATTGATCTTATCGATATCCCCTCCCACAAGCAGATCACCACTCAATAGCCTTCATCTTATTCTTTAAATCAAATATTATGAATATAATAGCACAGAAAACATAAAACTTAAAAGGCTAATGTGATATTTATTTATTTTTAAATATATATTTTACTATCTTTTAAGATCGCGCGAAGCGTGGACAAGTTTACTAGTTATATTATTATCTCAAAACTTGACACGACATTTTGTTTACTAGTTAAGTTTTCTTTCGTTAAAGTATTAGTTCAACTATTCCCTGACGTTATAAAAATATTCAAATATGTCTCTATTTTGATTGTAATTTTCCACATAAAAAAAAAAAACTGATTTCAACTAAATAATCCATTCATCTTTTTTAATTGGACCGACCCGCTAAATTAAATAACGCATATTATTTTTTCTTTTTAATTAAAGTCCAATAATAAACACCCTAAATCATTTTTCCTTCTTAATTAATGCTTGCTTTTGAAATCTGCTATGGCTTCAAAAGGCTTCTCTCAGGTGCGGAACCTTACTGATCCATTTCAACTGCAATTTTGTTAAGATAAAAACTGTGCCCCACTCCATTGTTGGAAATCATATATTCATTCCGTTCATATTTACATGTCATTTTTATTAAAAAAATAGATGTTTCATAATATTTATCATTTTATAAAATCAATATATAATTAACATTATGCTTTCTATTTTATTCTTGAGAGTATATCAAGTCAATACTGAATAAGTAAAGATAGGCATATGAAGTAGTAGTATGGTATTTTTCTTTTACTGTATACTCAATACTTCCTCCATCTCAAAATAAGTACTCACTCTGTTCCTATTTATGTGTCGTCCTTACTAAAAATATATGATCCTTATATATATATATATATATATATATATGTTATTTCACAAAATTAATGCATATATGACACCATTCTTCATATTTTACCACTGAGAGTTATTAACCTTAAAAATATGAATTTGACCAACATAAGAAAACTAAATCATTAGTTTATGTTCATTGGTCAATTTAATTAATCAAAATAAATTAATTTATGTCCATTTATTGAAAACTTGAGTTCAAAAGAACACTAAATAAGAGTAAATGGTAAACTTATTTAATTTCTTAAGTGACGTGAAATCTTAAATGATGAAATATAAATAGGAACGCAGAAAATAAAAATTTGTTTCTTAAGAGTATGTCAAGTTAATACTGGATAAGTACATATATACCGAGGAAGTAGTAGTATAACATTTTTCTTTTACTGTATTATCAATAATTATTATAATAAGTAGTATAATATTATTTTAATTTATTTCACGCTCATTAAGAAAAATTAATAAATATAAGGTACAACTTACTAAGTTATCCTTATTTTATTTTATTTTGAAAATGAAAGATCACATCAAGAAGGGTAATTTTTTAATATAAGGATATAGTTAGTATTTAGTAACAATTACTTTTTATATTCCAATTTATTTGTCTTACTTCCTTTTTTAAATATGTTTTAAAAAAATTATATATTTCTTTTTAAAACACATCTTTAAGTCTATTTTTTCACGTGATATATTTAAGATCTCAAGATTATATATTCTACATATCTTAAATTTAAGACCTCGATGCAATGAATGACATTCTCGGCAATCTTTAGTTTAAGATCCAAAGTACTTGAAACTTCCTCTCTTTTGAATAATCTTGTGTATCCAACTTCACTTCTATATCCGTCTCATGTGTTACATCATTGAACTTACACTTCAAGTATTCAATAAAAGTTTATTGCTAAGTATGAATTAATAGTATGAAAAATAATATATATATCCTAAATACCGAAATGTAAAAATATTTCATGTGATGTCCAAAATTATATAGTAGTTAAATTTTTGCGTTATCATCAATCTTGTGCTCAACTCTTGTTTAATCAGTTGATTGCATCGGAAATTTCTGATATTCTCATATTGCTCATAATGATGTAATTGTTCTGGATTAAGTTTAAGAAATATCATTTATTTTTTAAATAATATTTTAAAACTATCATTAAAATAAATAAACTTTTAAATAAATCAGTTCATTGTAAACCTTTTGTCAAATAAGTAAAGAGTAAAACATTGATAGTATGATTGAATATTTATTAGATATTCTTTTTTTGAGGGGAGTAACTTTAATTTTTTTTATAAAAAATGTCAATAGACAACGAGGGAGTAAATAAGCATTCTTAGCTAGAGAAGTAGGAGATTTTCAAGCAATCAAGTGCAAGATTTGAATTCAAAATTTGCACATGAATTTACGATGAAAGGATAAAAAATGCCTTTACAACAATACGATATTGAAAGAATTTTGTTCACCATTATAAGATTGTCTCATTCTAATCTATATAGTTAGAAAAAAGGTCCTAATTTGTCAAATCGCAACCGATAAAATATAAATTTAGATTATTTGTAAAATTCAATTAATATGGCTTTGAAAGTTTAATTTTTTTTAAGATGTAAAATTTCTCTTTTTAAGAGGATAATTAATATGAACATAAAGCAGTATAGTAAAATTGATTAATCTATTAAAAAATTATCTATAATCGTGTAAAATAAAAAGTAAATATTACTTGTAAAATATTAACCTAAAAAAAGTAAATATTACTTGTAATTATTATTTATTTCATATGATGCCCTACTTGATCTTGTTTCTTTCTCGACTAAGAAGCAGATTATTGGAGAATGTGACCATCACTTATCAATTAAGAAGAAACATAAAATTATAAGCAAAAATAGTTAACCTTACTGTCCAACGCCAACCAAGAAGACCATTGAACATTGAAGCTTAAACACAAAATTAAAACATATTCACAAATTTTTATAGCATATAGAAAGGCAAGATAGGTGTCCAGTTATATTGCACCATTTAAAGACACATATATAACAACATAAAAAGTGGCATAAGCAATGTCAAATACCCATGCTCTCAAGGCTATAAGAACAAAGAAGAAGCTTTCCATAAAACACCAATGCATCTTCTAATATTAATTTGTTTCCGTGAAGCAGGCATGTTGATACCACATTTAACTAACTCTTCTAATATAGTAGTAGAAGTAGAAGTAGAAATAGAAGAAGATATATTAAAAGATAGTAGAAACTAGAATAAAAAAAGAAAAAAAGCAAAATATTGTAAACTTAGGCTTTTAAAAATGAGACATCCGTTTAGGCCCCAAATTTTAGAGTAACTATTTTTTTTAGTAATTATAAAATTATTATAAGTTTTTTCTATTAAAAAATATTATATTATATTTTTTTTAGTTCGTTTCGAAACATTAAATAATATTTTTTCTTTTTTTGTCCATTTTTAAATTTAACTTCCACATGACATGTTTAAGACCGTAAGATTAAAAAATATTTTGGTATATTATATATTTATATATTAGTTTAAGACCATACAAAGTGGCATAACCAGTGTCAAACACCAATGCTCTCAAGGCTATAGGAACAAAGAAGAAGCTTTCCATAGAATACCAATATATCTTATAATATGAATTTGTCTCGTGAAGCAGACGTGTTAATACCACGTTTAACTAACTCACTCTTCAAATATAGTAGAAAAATATATAATAAAAATTAGAAAGAAAAAAAAATATTGTTAACTTTCTTAAATACTTGCGTTTTTAGAACTAATACCGTAAAAGAGTATTACTTTATTAGACAATTTTTCGACTGACATATAATGCGAAGTCACTGTAGGAACAGGGATGAGATGTCACGATGTTTGATTGGAGAATCGGTAATAAGAACAACACATCCCGTTAAAAGTTGTTATGGATGAGATGTCACAATGTTTGATTGGAGAATCGGTAATGAAACAACACATCCTGTTAAAGGTTGTTATGAAACGCTTGAACGCATGTATTTCTCTTGTATTTATGATTAGATATGAATTTCATTATAGAGAGAGAGGGGGATGGAACAACTGGGAAGTTTTGTAAGTGATTATTCTTTGGAGAAATGGTTGGAACAAGTCGGAAGTTGTTTGATTATTTTTCTTTTCTAATTACAGCAGAGAAAAGGTTACTGATCTTGAAGAGAAATTAGGAATCTTCGAGAAGACTCTAAATGAATGAAAATTTTGTTCTTCTTACAAACCAATTATAACATTGCTATGGTATGCATGTTCTTTTTTTAGTTATTCATTTGGTTTTGTGTTTTAGCTTTATGTACACGATGGCAACTCAATGACTTTAAAAATGAATCATTCGTCTTAGCTTAATCCTAAATATGAGTGATCCATTTTTTTAATTTTCTTTTAGTAATGATAGAACTATCATAAGTATTTTATAATCAAAAAAATATATTATATCTTTCTTTTAGTTCGTTTCCAAACATTAAATAGTGCTTCTTCTTTTTTGTCAATTTTTAAATTTAAGCATATGCTTTCAAATATCATGTTTCACCTTCATATACAACCCATCTAACCATCTATACATTCTTCTTAGCTATTAATTGCGACAACAGTTTACCCAGTGATGCCACATTCTACAACTTGCTTCCATTGGTATTGACCACCAAACTTCTCAGCATACAAATTTTGTTTCAAGTTACTAGTGTTGTTTCATCTTGTCCTCAAATCTGCCCCATATGTACTCTATGCATTTCTATATTAATAGATATTTTATAGAGTTATCTAGATTTAAACAATTGCTCTCTAATAAACAAATTGAGAGACGACCACTTCAGTTGGAAATGATACGAATAGACTGTTTGCTGGCTCAGAGATGCATGAGGAAGTTACCACCTTGGTCGCACCTAATAAGGAAAAGTAAGAGGCCTAAAACATGGTAAAAGTTATTCCCATCTACATAATTCATATAGCTTCCTTTTTCCTTTTTTCTGATTATAGTTGAAAAGTTTAATATTAGATAAAAATTTTATAATTGACATCAATAGGACTAATAATTATAAGTTATAACATTATTCTTTAACTTTCAAGTTATAACATTATTCTTTAACTTTCAAGTTATAACAAAATAGAATATTTGTTTTCCTTGTTTAGCTCAAGACAATTATTTCAAACATATTTCTTTTCATATAAAAAAATTTAGACAATTTTTCTCTCTTCTAATTCGTTCAAACAAATTTCTTAGTTGTCACTCTCTTCTAATTCGAATTTGTTTTAATACAATAATCGTCATTTTCTTGTAGGACAGTTTCTTATCAGTATTAATAAAGCATGGTGGTAGATAGGACAAGCTAGTGTTTTTTCCAAAATTTATGTGTAATTGATTTGCAAAAAATTGGGTCTTTTTTAATGTATAATGTTGTTAGTTTTTGGTATGAATCATTTTTTATTTTTTGGTATGTTTCTGGTTTAAAAATTACATAAAATTTGTTTGAAATTAGTATACTAGATATATCAGACATGTATAGAAATTGATATTGTTTTTGGTGTGATTGAACTTTATTTTTTGGCATTATATTGAAATGAATTTGGGCATAATAATGAAATGAATTTGGTATACTGTTTATTTAATAAATGACAATAACTAGTTAGAAATGTTATAATTTTTGTATTCTTTTGACATGAATCAATGATGACTTTTGGCATGAAATATGTATAGAAAGTGTGCATAAAATGGTATACTAGAAAGTGTTCATAAAATGGTATACTAGTTATATCAGACATATTTGAAAATTGATAATGTTTTTGGTACGATTCTGATATGATTGAACTTTATTTTTTTGGCATTATATTGTAATGGATTTGGGCATGATAATGGAATGAATTTGGTATACTATCTATTTAATAAATGATAATTACTAGTTAGAAATGGTATTCTTTTGATATTACTAGTATATTTTATTTGTGTGTAAAAAAATGGTTCATAGTATGATCTTGTATATGATAATCTTTGTATGAACCATGGTTGTAAAAGAATGACTATATATTGTTTTGTTATATTTTGTATGAATTGTGGATTCAAATGGGTCTATATAATTGATATAATCGATATACAATTGATATAAAATTGGTATGAACCATTTTTTTACAATGATTAATTCAAAAAAAAATTAATACCAAAACAATCAATATATAAATGATATAAAATCGGTATGAACCATTTTTTATAATGATTAATACAAAATCAAAATTCATAGTAAAATCATACGATAGGTTCATTTATTTTTTAAATCATAATTCATATCAAATTCATACAATTTAGCAGATATATAATTTTGGAAAATAGAAAACATATAATTTAAATCATTATTCATACAAGAATTCATACAATTCAAATTATTTATTAATTGCCGGTGATGTCTCTTTTCCGATTTAAGTGTGTTTCAAAGTTTTGAAAGGCTTTAATCTGCGAACCTAGCTTTAAGAAAATGCATCTCAATCATACCAAAAATGACAAATTGCTTATAGAACGGACCGCCAAGGATCATGATATTTTCTTCTATTGTTCATATTTGTCATCAATGCCACATCTAATTGTTAGGGATATACAAGAATCGGTGTTTGTCCCGCAATGTGTGGAAGGGCCCTACAATTACAAGATCTACGGTAGCTGCGATGGGCTTGTTTTTAATTGAGATTAAGCATAAATATATCTTGTGGAATCCTTCTACAAGAGAATCAGCACTACTACCATCACATTGGGATAAGTTCTTTTGTGATTACAATTTTGGATTGGGATATGACCCAACTAGCGATGACTATAAGGTCGTTAAGATTCCTGAAACTAATTCAGAGGCACCCACTGAAATTCTCTCACTAAAAATTGGTTCGTGTAGAAAAATTTATGAAGGTTACTTTACCATCGAATGCGATAATATGGATTATTTGACATTAGTACGAGGAACATTTCATTGGCTTGTTTATTCCGAAGGAGGTAGGTTTTCTCTGTTTTCATTTAATATTTCAAATGAGGCTTTCGGAGAATTACCATTGTCGAAGGAGATGCCTTTGTTGTGTGACACGATGGAGCAAGGCGTAACAGTGTTAGGTGGAATGCTTAGTGTAAATTTTGTTTGTGTCAAGGAGGATACTATTGTTTTTGATTTGTGGGTAATGAAAGAGTATGGTAAAAGAGAATCTTGGACTAAATTATTTATAATGAGAGATAGCAGGGATCGTTTTCAAGTGTTACCAATCGTTCCGAAATATATATTTGGTGTTGCTGAATTCAGATAGAAGAGATGTGCTTAGAACATTCAAAGAATCAGACAGAAGAAGCAATCTCATAGGGCCTCTAACTAGTGATGAAAGTACCCTCAGGTGGGATGGATATACTTACACAGAGACTCTCATCTCTCCAAAAATTGTGTTCTTGCTTGCTTCTAGTAGTATTTCCTTATGTGGGGAAGTGACTTCTTTTCTTTAAATGTATGTATATAATATTTCTGTTTTATTTTAATACAAGTTGTTTTGCACAAGAATTCTCTGATTATAATTTTTGCTTAGAATATTACTTGAGAATTGATTGTATATAGATACTAGTTAGTGGATCTGAAATAATGTGCTTGGTATGACAAAAAAATATATTGCAAAATATTACTCGTTCTGTCCCTAATTACTTGTCCACTTTTTCTTTTTTAGTTGTTCCTAGTTACTTGTCTATTTTGATAAATCAAGAAAGACAACATTTTTTTTTACCTATTATACCCTCAATTAATTACTTTGAAAAATGTAGACCTTCTTGAAAATCTTAAGTTTTTAATTAGTCCACTTCATAATTAATAGGGGTAAAATAGTCAACTCACTATGTTAATTATTATTTTCTTAATAGGTGTGTCAATTTTAAAATAGACAAGTAATCAGGGACAAAGGAGTAGTTTTTTGCATAAAACAATTAATGTAACTATGGTTGATGTTGTCGATATGGACCGATCCAGTTCTAACTCAATCAATTTTAACAAGGGAGTTGGTTCAGCCCACCATTTCCTTAATATCGTTAACTCAGCCCAACCCTATGTGGGCTGTGGACCGTGTCAATTCACAAATTTTCTTTTTTTAAAAAAAATAAAAAATTTCATAATTTCTTTAATCGAAATTCTAATCTAATAAGTATATACAAGATAAATATATGTAGTATTGCCAAAAAAGTTTCAAATCACAAGTAATTGTCTTAATCTAACTGTTCAATGTTTACAATAATTAGTAATATTCATTATGTAAAGAATTTTCAATAAATTGCTAATTATAAAATTTCAATATGTTTAAGCAGGTCTAATTTCACCCTCTCTCTCAAAACTTCACATTCTTCTTTTAAAATAAATAAAATATCAAAATATATTGAATTAAGAATTAGCGACAAACGTTTCTTGATAGAATTTTTGTCACAAATTAGAACTGCACTCTTTCAAACATAATTTTCTTAATATAATTTGTAAGTCCTACTTTTTGAGTTGATTTATTTTCTTTTAAAAAATCACTACTTAAACTTGATTTTTTCTTTCACAAGTCACATTATATCTTAAATTTTTAAAAATATTTAATAATTTTTATTTCAATTTCAAAAGTCTCACCCACTTCATAAAATTTGGTACTCAAGACACATAAGATAAAACAATAAAGCCTGTATTTATCCATGTTCATAGTTACTATTTCATTCGTTCTATATACTATATAAGAGACCGTTAGTACAGCACAAACAATCCTATATAAATTTCCTCAGTACAAGCAACCATCTAAAATAAGCTGGTTGCAGCTCCAAACAAAGAACGAATTTAGAGGGAGACTAGGCTGTTTACATACGGAAAGCATCGATAACCATTTCCAACTTCACTGCTCAGAAATTTTGTTGCACATGACTTGAAATCGTATGAGTACGTTCTTCCTCCACAACGAGCCACCATTATATCACTGTCAACATGTAAAACTGAGCAGTTCCTTGCTACATCCCCAACAATTTTACTGTCAAGAACAACAGTCTGCTTCTCTGACCACATTTTGATTTGGCTTCCCATTTGCATTGTATTTGAGTGGGCATTAGCCAAAATGTTTAACAAGATTATATTACCAGTGACATCAACCTTACAGAGCTTTCCACTAAAAGTCCCCAAGAAGCCAGGAGTGTCATAGCTTTGAAGGAGCTGTGACCTCTCCTTTGTTAGATCAAAAGCAAGAATATTATCAGTTGTCATCCAGTAAACAACGCCATTCACATGGACCCCTGATTTTGGCAATATTGTTCTATCTCCAAAGCATATCTCCCTAGCAATTTCCCAAGAACCCTCTCTGGAGGAATATATATCAAATTCAGTTGCCTTACCAAAATCTGTGGATGGAAAAGCACATATAATTTTGTACTCTGCTACAAAGTTGAGCAACGATGGTTCAAATAAGAGCACAATTGCTGGAACTGATCCATGATTAGCATTTGATTTTGGTAGTTCCTTCCACTGCTTATTAAAGGGATTACATATGTAGTAGACCTTGTCCCCTTCACGACCTCGGCAACAAAGCAGTCCATTGGAGGAGGATTTAATGTCAACAGGCTCAGGCAAGAAGCTAAGAATTGGATCTGGCACCCCACAAGAGTTTGCATCAATGGGTATGAGAGAAGTAGAACCCCTGTGAATCTGGATAAAGATGCCTGATGTACTGTGACAAGAAAGTGACTGCTTGTGGGCAAAAAGTGGAGCGGAAATCTGGAATCTCCAGTCCCTACAAACAGCTCTGAATTTGACAACTGATTTGGCAGGAAGGAAGGGAAGGGCATTCTCCTTGATGATGTCCTTTAAATCCACATAAATCTTATTATCCCGTGCAGCAATTTTTCCACGATCCATTATTGCAACCTAAATAAATTTACTCCATTGTCAAACAGCAACACTCATCTAAATATAGAATTATTTATTGGAAATACTCAATTTAGGACAACTGGAATTAAAACTTCCATTTTTCCATCAAACAAATGAAATTTCCCCACATACAACGACCACTTTACATGTTTTTTCTCCTATAGTTTTACATGTAACATACCCTATCCCAACATTATAATTGTTAAGTATGCAGATGCAGAAACTTCCAAAACAAGATTTCATACCATGGAAGCAGAAATTTTCGGGTAACAACAAATGCTAAGATTAGTACGATTGTAAATGGAGCTTGTTGATGACTAGGAGAATATTGCATTTTCAAGTAGGCCAGAAATATCTTTGAAACCATATTTTCTTAAGACACCACAATGAGGGTGAATATCACAGTAAATTATAATACAGAATTTAATGTATTCAATTGGACCACTAGTCGGTCATTAGGTGAACATTAGTTATCACTTATCAGTCACAACTTGGCATTTCCATATTTCATATTTCTTACTCAGCAATCACTAGACAGAGACTGCCACATTCTATATCACCAGAATCACTTTGATATATTTAAAGTAGCACTGACTCCAGCATCAGATTCCAGGTTCAAGGCTATCTAAGGCAAATACCAATAACATAAAGTAGAAAGGAAAATCTAATTGCAGTAAGGATCCATCGTGTATTTGAAAAAATACATAAGATTTGATTCTAACCCATAAGAAGATAGAAATATTTTGAATCATCAGCAGTAAAATCATTCTGCCACATATAAGCATGGCTTACATATCAAACTTTCAGGTTACTTACAAGACAACAACCTACTGAGTACTACATGAGGAGCAGAACACTAAAGTCTAATCAGGATCAGATTTCACTGTATGTTCTAAAGAAAAAATATGGAATATGCACAAAAACCACAAAATCTTATGAAGAAGCCATAGAAGGAAGAATGGATTATAGTCACTGATGGTTAAGACAGTGCAACAACAGTCTCTTTCTTGTTTTTTCAATCTTCTGTTACTAAAGATAATCACAATGCCTCTAACATCATGAGGGTTCAGCTTTGACTTGACGCTTAACCAGTCCAAATTTGACCAAACCCGCCCACCATTTTACACCCCTAAATTCAGTCAAGATTGTTGCTTTTCATTTTCTATACAACAACAACACACCCAATGTAATGGGATCAGGGGAGGGTAGGAATTAAGATGCACACGAAGGACTTACCCCGTACCTTTGTGGGGTAGGGAGAATATTTCCGATAGACAAGAAAATAATTTTCTTGACATTCTTGAAGATCAAATGACGTTAGCTCTTACAGCAATACTGGAATGATGGTACTCTATATTAACATATATCTAAAAGTTTACTTAATGAACAATAACATATCAACAAAACGATCTCTCAAGAAAAACATATCAACTAAATTGGCATAGAAATCTCAAAGAAAAGAAGAGAACAGATTGCGAAAACTAGAATATACAAAAAGCCTAATCTGAATATCGCATAATAAGATAAGAACAATCAATTATGTAGCTACAAAAACTCTAAAAACTATAGTGATCAAAGCGAGAAATCCCAAATTATTATGTATTGTAAGCACATACAAAACCCTAAATTCTTGAGCAAAAAATTGAACGATGAAGAAAATAAGAATCTATACCTTACTGAATCTTCTATCACAGAGTGTAATTCAATTATTGTTGTTGAGCGAGAATGATGGATCCCGCTCATACTTAACGCTCGACTCTTTTATACCGGACATAATACAATAAACATTATTTTTAACTTGACTTCAACAACAGATAACTATGCCCTCCAACTTTCAGAACTTTGAGAGTGCACGAGTAGATACTTAAACTTGTATAAAATTAAACAAATAGACTCCTACATGGCATAATACATGTAGGACGCCACATAGAACACAAAATTTTCATGTAAGGTGTCATGTAGGACGAATATATCTATTTGTTCAATTTTATACAAGTTTAAGTGTCTACTTGTACATACTCAAAATTAAAGATCATAATTATCAGTTGGTGCCAAGTTAAGGATCATGTTTATGTATTATGTCTTTATATTGCGAGACTCGAATTGACGACTCCTAAAAAAAAACTTTTCTTATTAAAATAAATAAAATATTAGAGTACAACTGCACACCCTGAAAAGTGATTAAATTATACATTGCATCCCTCAATAGTTTAAAATCAAACACAAATAAGTACCATGATTTAATGATAAAGATACTCTCTATTTTTAAAATCAAATAGTTACACTCTTATACTATAGAAATTATACAAAAATATAGTATATTAATAATTTAAATACGCATGCATTCTCTATTTTAAAATCAAACACTTAAATAACACGCGGTTGACAGAGTGTTACTCCCGATCCATTTTTACTTGTCGACTATATTATTTTGAAATATCCAATAATATCTTTGCTATTAAATACGGTTCATTTTTCAATATTTAGATGACTCATATTTAATAAGGGTGATTTAGTAAAATAATATTTATCATTTACGACTTCTTAATCCCTACATCAAGTCAATAATGAACAACTATTGTTAGACAAATAAAGTATTTATTGATATTTAATAATTAAAGTCGGATGACTTTTGAGTTATAAAACACGAATACAATCCTATAGTCGAATTATTTCTTAGAAAAATGTACAGTGGAAATGATGCCAGTGGCGAAGTTGTAGCCAAAAATAAAAAGTTATGTAATGACAATATCTAAGTGAAGTTGCGTAATTTTTCCGTAAAAAAATAAATTCAGCCACTTTGGTAAACTGACGACTACTGAAATTACTCCTGCTCTAGCACCTCCATTTGGCATATAGTATTTCTTAGGAGCTTTCAAAGCAAAAGAACTAAGTTTCTTACCTGTGGCAAATAAAATTAGAAAAGGACTAAACCATGTAAATGGAGTACCTAAGATCTTTTCTCCATTTTTATATCAATAAGGCATGCATAAAGCATATATATAAAGGCGAAAAGTTATCACCAGCGGCGTTCAGAATTCCATACCAGAGTATTCCAAGCTAAATGTGTTGGGAGAAGAAATAGGATATTAGTATAGATGCTTATTAAGAAAAACTATTATGAGAAGTAGAAGGAGAATAGGACTTTTAGATGATTGCGGAAATGTCCATATAAGCACCTGGTTGCTCAAAGCTCCACGAGAGTACCAAATGAAATTTACACAAGGCGTTTTTGTAAGAACTATTTCTCCCTCTCATAGTCCTCCATCTTCTAACCAAAGTAATTGCTTATCCGTTTATCCAGAGCTCATATGGCTCCTCATCCTGACTTTACTAAATGAATCCTCTATCTACAGGGTTAGATGCAACCTTTGGTGGTAGTACAGCTTGAACATTCCAAAAGAGCCAGCAGGCTGGAGATTCAGAACACTGAAGCTGAAGTTGCAGTTGACACAGGTGATGAGAGAACTGGCTGACATCAAAGAACTAGAAGCAGTTTTTGCTATTTGTGAAAAGGTGCATCTTACTGAGATTCATATTATAAATCAATCTCCATTTCTTGAGTAGCATTCTGACTCTTCTCTGTAGCTGTTTTAACACCACCTTCAGCAGGAGCTTGAGGCTTCCAAAATGGTGGTGGCCAAGATAATTGAGTTGTATTAATATTATCTTTGCTATGAGAGTCCTCCTTGCCTCTGATCTGAGGAGATACATCTAATGAGTTGACTGGTTTAACAGGCTTGTCCCTCTCAGATGAAGTTCCCTCAACTAAATCAGCTCTAGGTGTTAATGAACGGCCTGTAGCAATGGTAGCTGAAGGAAAAGCCTTCTCTGGTGGAACAACTGGTTTATAACTTGAGGGTAGGAGATCATCCCAGTTCTCCAAAAGCTCCTTGTACACCTTACGAAGAGTAACCTCAGTTAGTCCAGTCACCTTACATATTTCAGCCTGGGTCTTCCGCTTGTCCTCTAGTTGACATGCCAAATATATAGCAGCAGCAGAGATGCTAATTGGATTCCTTCTAGTGCAAAAGCATTTATTGATGATTACTTCACCAATATGAGTCGCCAGCTCCTGATGCAATTGTTGTGCAAGATACAGTCAAAAGATTTATTGAGTAAACACATAGGACCAACATGACATGACTTATTCGCAGTCTCAAACAAATTGATTGGGAAAGAGAGATTTTTTCAGCTATTGATTTTTTGTTAATGACAATAGCATATACAATTAACCAAGGCAACTGATTACTAACTTTTGAATGAATACCTGAGCAGATTTATTCAGCTGAAGGAGTGTACAAAACCTTGGCATATGGACTGATATAGAATTACTATTGATAGGTTGACTGAGTTGTAACGCTTCTCCAAGAATCTTTATGTACTTCCCGATTTCCTTCTGAGGTAAATTGGCTGCAACTGATATTTCCTAGTTATCAATTAATTCAAATTAGAGAAGCGCAGAAAAATCAGAAAGTTCATGGAAGTTATTTTATGAAATGCATCTCAGACTACCACTCAGTTACAAAAAATTAAGCATCCAATGTAAGAGGGGAAAAAGCCAAATGTTCAGTTTGACCTACAATTGGAAGAATGCCTGATTATTTCAAATTAAACATGGTATACAAATTACAATTAACAACCATTGACAAAGACACACTAGCATAATATCAAAAATGACATGTTAGCAATCTTGAGACCCCTCTCTCTCTCTCTAGCTCTCTTACTACAAGAATGACAATTGACAATAGTAACACAATGGCAGTATTTCACATTCAATACATCTTAAAGGCCCTTACTCATGATGATGCTTTCTACATTGTTGTTGCTATTTTGAAGCACTGTTCTATTTCATGGAGTATATGTTTAACAAAGACCAAGAAACAAAATTCAAATTGTGAGCTTAAGGTTATTGACCATTTGTTTGGCTTTAAGTGCAATAAAATGGGTAGTATCTATTATCCACTTTAAAGTTAGCAGCAGATTTGTTGTCGATGGTCAATCACAGGGTATTTTTGATGCAACTATACTGCAACTCCAGGTTCGGCACACTACTAAAGGAAATTAGGGAAGGGAAGAGGAAAGAAGTACAAGAGCTTCCCATCTCTTGTTTGTTCCTAGAAAAACACGTGAAAAGAACATTGGGTGCCTGGGTGGGGGACTGGGGGTAGGGGGAGGGAGAGAAAGGGCAAGGAGAAAGAAGTTCCCTGTCTTTTCTCTTGTATTTCCCTCTTTGTACTTTGTTTTTTTCTTTCTCTTCCATGATTTTCCTACATATAGGGTATCTTCCACTCAAGATAAGAAAGAGGAAAAGTAGTAAGTGAGAAAGAGTTTTTTTTTTTTTTTTTTATGACAAGGAAAATCCGCAGCCGCTACCCTTTGGGTGCGCACAAGGTAAAACCCCGCTCCTATGCAATAGCTCGCAAACCACATAGGAGAGGTAACCCGCACTAGGCAAGCCCGGTGCGACGAGCTCGACCCAGAAGGCAAACCCCTTGCTTTCACTGGCAAGGGGTTTCGAACTTGAGACCTCCAACATGGAAGTCCCAATCTCAAACCACTGGGCCACCCCGAAGGGTTAGTGAGAAAGAGAGGTTTGGAGAAGGCAAAAAGTTATCAACATCAGAATAAACCTTAGGATGGAAATAAGCTTGAACAAGAGAACAAGAAAGGAAATAGCGAGACGAAACGAGCTAACAATGACAAAGGTTCAGCTGAATCAGTATGTTACATAGCTGTAATTACCAGCATTCTATTGGCGCTGTTCTACTCAATTAAATGACCTTATTTGTTTTAAAAAAAAGATTGTAACACCAAAGTTCCATACCTATTGATTGAAATGTTAACAATACTGTCTTGGTGATTTTGTAGTAGTATTGAAGATTGGAAACATTAACATTGTGTTGATTGAAGCAAGTGATACACAGTAACAGCTGTGGTATTTGGAAAGAAAAATGAGTTCCGCTGACAATGGACGGTAGTACCACTTCTTTGAAAGATATTTTCTGCCATACCAAATACATCTATTGTAGCTATTTTCCCAATATATGAAGTCCTATTGTTTATGGACCCTCGATTCCTTTACAAAGATGTTCCTTACTTCAAGAGATTTGGCAAGAGTTCAACTAGATGCCAATTAGCTGGATTAGTATAGACAGAGCAAAGCTTAGAGCTTGATTAGTTTTGTCCCTTTCAAATTCAGCAATAGCATAGTATTTATGGCATCCATTTACCAATTTAACATACCTGGAGAGTTCTCGGCTCTTGGGCTTCCCTGATAGCGTGCACAAGAGCAGCAGTAGCAAGCGCTTCAACACTCCGATTCCTTAAGCAAGTCGCCGAAGAACAATCCCTGAAGAGCTGAAACGCGTGGTCCGAAATATCATAATCCAGTCGCAGAATAGAAGCCACATCAATAATCTGCAAATAAGCCCGGAGATTTTCCACCACGACAGAGGAAGAAGACGAACTGGAGGAAGTTGACGTCGTTTCGAGGACCCGCTCGAGCTCTGCGAGGTGGCCGGCGAATGAAATGGAGGATTGGGCAAATACTGGGTAGGGTTCGAGAGACCAAGTAGAGAAAGCGGTGATGAAACCAGTGGGTTCAAATGGGTCTTCATCGTCGTTAGTGGCGGAGATGGGAAGAGTGGGGAGATCGGAAGTAGCCAGGCACAGAGGAGAATCTTGGGCACGGGTATGAAAAAGATGGTGGGATTGGGTTAATCGCTCCTCCACTACCCGGCCGCAGGATGTGCACTCTGTTATCGGTCTGCCACTAGTACTGCTGGTACACCGCCCTTGCTCCGCCGAGCAGTACGGACACCGCATTTTTTCCGATTTCAACTAGCTAGGCGTGGGGGCTTGGAGTACTGGTCCTGCTGGACCCAATTATTTGTAAAAGAGTTTTGGTCACCGGTGCAGTAATATTTAAAGTTTTGTAATCGAAAATGTGACTTGTCATTACCATTAAATATGACTTATAAATTGTTATTATCAACGCAATTGTTGACAACTAGTACGCATAAGTTTTAAAAATCACAACTAAATACAATATATAAATAATACGACGAGACGGAATTGCTCGGATGATATCTCTCACTTCCAATCTAAAAGTTGCGAGTTCGAGTCACCAAGGGAGCAAAAGAGGTGGGAGCTCCTGGAGAGGGGGGGAAAATAATACTTAAAATTTGACTTATAATAATTTTTACTCCAATAGCATAAAGAAATGTATACATTCTCATCATAAATTTAAGATCAAAGTCCCAAAAATGTACGTTCACACTCTTTATTCTGTGTTTTTTATGTGAACGGATACATGGCTATTTTCATTTATTAAATAGTAAAAATTATTTATGTTTTTTATCTATTTAAATAACTACATATCATTAATCTATGATTCGACCTTAAAAATACTTTTAAATTTGGAGAGGCTTGAAGCAATCAACTACTTCTATAACTTCTTAATGATTTGGCTAAATATAAATTTCAATGGTACTAATATATAAATATAAAAAGATTACTTTATTGGTCAAAAAAATATTTATCAAAATAAGTTAATTTTGAAATAACAACCTAGTTTCAAATAAAAATAGGATGATCATTAAATAGATAATTTTGCGCCATAACGATAGCAGAGAATTCCATGATAAAAATACAAATCAAATTCAAATTAAGCAAAGGTATAAATAAATACATATAAAAAGGGAAAAGCAAAAGGAATTGCAAAATTGCTTCTAAACAAAATGTGAAAAACACAAAAAAGAAACATTATAAAATCAATTATAATTTATAAACCAACAATAATAAATGTAATTCTTAATTTGGACTCGTAAATATAACTCATCATTGCCATTATATATGACTTAAAAATCGTTGTTATCAACATAATTATAAATCACAATTAATAAGCATAAATCACAACTAGTAAACATGACTTTAAAATCACAACTAAACACAACATAAAAGAATACTTGAAACTCAATTTATAAATAAATTTTAAACCAATAACATAGACAAATCTATATATTCTCATAGTAAAATTAAGACCAAACCCCCAAAAATGCATGTCATACTCTCTATTTTGTGATTTTTTTTTAAAGCACACATGTTAACCGATATTTTGCTGTTTTCACTTTTTAAATAGTCAAAAATATGTTTATTTATTTATCTGTTTGAATAATTGCATCTCATTATTCATGATTAGACCTTAAAAATACTTTTGAATTTAAAGATTCCGGAAACAATCCACTACTTCTATAACCTTCTAATAATTGGCTATATATAAATTCCTATTGTACTAATATATAAATATAAATAGTTGCTATATCGGTCCATTTTTGTTTTAATCAAAATAAGTAAATTTTGAAATATTAACCTAATTACAAGTAAAAATAGTGTGGCCATAAAAATATATTATCCTGCAGAATCCCAGAATAGAGATGCAATCAAATTCAAATAAACCAAACGTATAAATAAATACATATAAAAAGAAAAAGGGCAGAGGAATTTTATTTGTACAAAAAAAAGAGAGAGAAGGGAAAATTGAGATGAAGGATGATGATCTTCCCATATCAACGCCGACGGCACCTTCATCGTCGTTCACGACTTCCAAAAAGGATACTTCATACTCCGCCATTTTCGGTAGAGGCCGTTACAAATTTTGGGCTTTTACCGCTATCTTATTGTTAGCTTTCTGGTCTATGCTCACCGGAACTGTTACTCTCCGTTGGTCCGCCGGTAACCTCAACGCCATATCCGATGACATCGACATTCCCCTCCCCGAAGATCTCGACGTTCTGGTCCGTACATTTCCCTTTTTCAACCTCATTGTTTGGGATTGACACAGAGCTGATTGATTGATTGGATTACCTAATTATTAGTAACTTGATATTTCGTTGATTGGTTTTCGGAAATTGTATCTATTTTTGGCAGGAAATGGAAGAAAGGGAGAAGTTAGTGAAGCATATGTGGGATGTATACACAAACAGCCGTGGGATCAAATTGCTAAAGTTTTGGCAGGAAGCATTTGAGGCTGCCTACGAGGAGTTAACCAGTGATGTTCCTGGAGTCCCCGAGGATGCCCTTTCTGAGATCGCTAAGATGTCTGTACGCTACATTCCTATTGAATCACCACCTCTTCATTCATCGGTTAGCTCTCTCTCTTTCCCTTTGAATCCAATTCTCATGGTGATTTGTGTGTGGTTGTGGGTGTGTGTTATTAGACAAATAATAAGTCTTGTAGCACTCTTGTGATCTTTACTTCTGTTAACTCATTGTTACAATTTGAATTGTCATTTTAACGGTCTGTTGACGAAGCTTTAACAACAATAGCAACCATACTTTAAATCTCAGTTTAATTGGGGTTAACTATATAATATCGTTTTGACTCCATTTGTTCATGTTTCATTTCAATACTCTTATGATTTCTTCGTAAGACAATTTTGAAGCTCTCTAACCCTAGCGGTTCTATTTATCTTACTGTTATACAAATCTCTAAATAAATAAAGAAGAAGTCCAGCTTACTCCAGACTTTAAGTGTATCAACATGACTAAGTGTTAATCTCGACTAGTTGGCATTGCTCAAATGATCTTTTACTTTCATTGTGTTTTGTTCTTCACCAAGTTTGAGCTAACTTTCTTCCATGTGATTTTAGGATTACTTCATTTCCTTTTAATATCTTCAATCATTATTTGGTGATGCTGAGAGATCAGTGCACTTAAATATCTACCTAGACTCTTGTATCAATCTATTCATTCAAGTGTCCTATTTTAATTATAAGACTTACTTTTTCATGTATTGCACCATTCTCTTGGATCACTAGGCTTGATCTCTGAATTGTCTGCATTTATACATCACACCTGTTTAATCTCACTCCAACTTCATTTGTGCTGACATAGTTTATGTAAAAATTAACTAGAATTTGCTTGTATGTTTCACTTGTCATCTTTAGTTTCGTTATAATGGAGATACTATACAATGTTGCAAATGCTTCACTTGTCTATCCTCACTCCTACCGATGAATTTTAAGTAGTTTTTCCTTGAACTTTAAGATATATGGTAAGTCCAAGTCAAAGGAAACTGAAAAATGCAACATAATTTGGTCTATTTCTTGCAATGCAACTATTAGGTACTTGCGGTTTCTTAAACTTTTCACAATCCACTGACTTAATCAGATTGTCGTGTGAGTTTATTATATTTTAGAAGATATTAAAATGAACTGAAGCACATTGGAATGTATACTTTTCTGCTCTTTGGCTCACAACTATCATAATGTTGACTTGGTCAGAAATAATAAACTGAGCAGAAGATTATAGTATCTTCTATAACTCTATTTGGTGGTGGAATCTACTGTTGCTTCAATTCAACAGTTTCAGCTTAGAGTATTCATTAGTAAATAGACTATTTAATTATTTGGTACTTTTTAGAAAACATAATTTGCTTCAGATTAGGTAAGGTAGTATTTGACCTCTACATATTAAATGTGAATTTAATACTGAAGTTAGCCTTTTGACTAAGGCATCTCCCTGATTTATTTAATTTTAATCTCCTTGGATGCTAAATCAAATTTACCCAATAAACTGGTATCTGCTGCAATTTCGTAACTTGACTTTCCTGAGATATTCGCTGTTTCAAATATATATATATATATATATATAAAAGAGAGAGAGAGAGAGAAATCCCATGGTAACTAAGACTACTAGGCCGTAGAGAAGTTCCAACTATCCCTAACTGAAGCTGGTTACCACCTAACCAGCGTCGGTTAGGGAAATTTGGAAATTCTCTCCCACGTCACGCTAGATTATGATTGTGGGCTAAAATTCAACAGCTAATGTCACCAGCCCAGAATGGAAGATTTTTCGCTATTAGTATTATTATTTCTAGTTTTTAAACGTGCACTACTCTTTTTCTTGTTCATTGTTTGCTTCTGGGCAATGCTTTTCTTTTTGTAATGGTGGTGTCCGAGCAAGCTTATGTGTGCCTTGACTATTCCATAGGGTACCTGCTACCTCCCACCAACATAGGTACCGGGTGGGCTTAGGCAAATGGGAAGCTGGGATTTAAACATGATGCCTCATTTTCTCATCCCATTTTATTGACCACTAGGCCATACCCTTGAGTGCCACTTTGGTGCAATGTTAATGCTTACATTCATTTTGTTTCTTAACTTGAGATTTCATTGCATTAATGTGGCTATATTCTACAGACGCAAACTTACTAGTTTTATGTTCTGTGTTCCTTTTGGTTGCTTCCTTCGACTATTTGCAACCATCTAGTTGTGGTTTGTTCTGTGTGGACCCATTCATAGGAATAAGTGTTTTCAGTAACTAGATTCATGACTCATGAGTTGTAATTTTAGAAAACTTTGGTGTGAAAACTTTTTTTTCTTCTTCCTTGGCTAGAATTAACCTGCATGCTGACTGTACTTGGCTATAATGCTATGTTGAACTTTAGCCATTTGCATATGGAAAAGATAAAAAAACATTACTCCAGTTCCATCTTGCTATATTGAATGACATATAGTGTAAATTATGTACTCTTTCAGGACATCTGTTGTTATTCTTGATAATATTGGTGGATAGGTCTATCACTTCTATCTTTCACTTTTACCATCAACATTAGACGCTCTTCTATAATTCATTTGCTCCAGTCCAAAATTTCTCCTTGTTTTCATTGACAAAATACAACTTCTCGTTGGAGCTGATTGGACCTGATAACTCCAGTAAAAAAACTCTTTACGACTTTGATGTGCCTATTCTTGTGTTATTTCTTTATTTTCTCTGATGAAGCTTATGAAATTTCTTGTTGCTCCATATAAGAGTTGAAGAAAGTTCTCAGTATTTATGTATGTATGAAATAAAGAGTTGAAGAAAGTTCTCTTTGCCTCTTATAGGGCAGTATACATGAAATGTGCAGTAACTTCCTATTAAGTACACAGTGATAAAATAGTAGCTTTTCTTTCTGCAACTTAATTGGTCAAGTTGGTTGGCATGCAGCACGATGGCCTAACAGTATTGTGCCCAAAGGTTGGCAGGTGATGGATAGTGTGATGTTCCGTTTTTTCTCTCTATAGGCCAATACTTTGGCTTAAGAAACAACATTCTTTATGGCTGGATCTCTCTCTTTAGCCTCTAACATGCGCTGATTGTTGCTGCTATTTTGTATTGTCTTTTGTTAAAAGTTATAGACAAAGATGACTTTCTTAATTCCTCCTAGTTTGCTCTCCTAGATTCTTGTTATGTTGTGATTGTTCCTTTTAGATGTGTCCAAATGTCATTGATGCGTGTTTGATCCCATATTAAACTATTTCAGGGAATACGTGAATTAAGTCTAAGGCAAATGAAGAAGGAGCAAACAACTGCAACAGGGAGAAAGTTATGACTTGGAGAATATCAAGAATCCCCATTTGTGTGGTCACCGCTTTTCACACACATGAGTGATGATTTATGCCATCTGCTGTCTGGTTATTGCGAAAGGCAGCATTTGTGAAAAGATTACACTGTCAGTTCATTGCATTTTTCGCTGTTAGGGAAAAACTAGTAGTATCTATTTAGGATTTCATACTTGTAAATTTTTTCTCCTCTGATTTTTTGTCTTTCCACAATGAAATCACATGATGGTGAAAACTCGAAAAACATCATGATTGGATTAATTCATGCAAAAAACAATCTGGATTTGTTGCTATTAGTTTTGCACTGAAATACATTTTCGATAGACATGTTTTGCCCTTGTAGGTAATTTACTGATATACGAGTATCATATGTACATTGTCTTATAGAGGATAGCTTTGTGCTTTTTATTATACCGTTTTAAGAGAGAATTTGAGTATTCAGAAAGTAAAATCATCATAGTTCCAAACTTAACCTGTGAATCGAATTGTGATTCGATTCTCCGTAGTAAACCGTTGATGTACTTGGTAAGTTCTTAAAAACTCTTCATGAAGCAGCAAACTGCATGTCCGTTCTTGATTTTTTAATTACATGTTTTAGAAAAAAATGTGAAAAGTGATTGATTGTTATGAAATACTAAGCGCTTCAATGTAGAAGAAAGAATTGTATTCCAATGTGGAAGAACAGCACAAAGCCACAAATGTTTTGTTAAATAGTAACTGTGAAAAATAATATATAGTAACTGTGATCTGAAGAAGCTTAAAATACGTATATAGACGGTGAGTTCAAATGTATGTGCTCTTAAAATACGTACATACATTTTAGGAGCAACTGTTTTTTGTTTATGAATACATAGCCCGAGTGGAAAATGATGGTTCAATTCAACTCACAGTGCTTGTCCTAGGTGGTATGAGATACTTCTTCCATTTTTTAATTTTCCGAAGGTAAGAAAGTTAAGGTTATTATATGTAGAGGCAAAGAGTTGTTATCAGATAGAAACTTGACAAATTTCTCTAATATATACTGTTCAAATTAGTACAGTAGTTTTTTTTAAAGACTTTCTTGAGAGAGGAGCAAAAGCTTTCTGTTTGTGTATATACTGCAAAATTGTGTTGAGTATATAATTTCCAACATCTATTCTAGACTCGAGAACGTTCTTTATCGAAATCTGAAGGAGGCATGAAGAAATCAGTTGTCAATCTTCCAACGTTAAAATCTACCTCTTCAATTTTCCATCTTTCCTCCAGCTGCCTCTTGTGGTTTGCAGAGTGCTCACCATATCTGAAAACTGTAACAAAAGTTTTACCACTATGCGCAACATTAACTCCTTCAACATGCTTATAGTCCTCCATAACAGATTCTGTGCTAGTCTCCCAGAAGACGCCCTCATTGTCCCTGCTGGTCTTAACTGTTAGCAGCCTGGAATCCTCAAACTTGATCATAAGGCCTGATCTTTGGCTGAAGTATCCCCAGATGGTGTGATGAAGTATTTCATAATTTGGACCACTTTGTGCCTCCAATGCTGATTGATTTGTGTCTAGTTTGAGAATGAAACAGTCCTCTTCGTTTATTATCTTCTCTCCTATGCAGACTGCATTCGCAAACAAGTTTGCTATAGACCGAGGATCTAGTCCCTACAACAATGTTGATACTAACATTAATGTGTGAGTAATTTCACGTATGGTCAAGTTAGACAACTATTTTTCTGTCACGTTAAAATAACTGAGCTATTGGGACGTGATCAGTAAACTCAAATGACTGGAAGGCCAAATTTCCGTCCCTACCAGCACCAGTCATCTGTATATTATGACCAGTCCGCGAATAGTTCAGTTACTTTAATGTGACAAAATAGTTTCACGAATCAACTATTATAACATATGTGTGACATTTTAAGTTTGTTTTACCTGCAGGAAGCGGCGGAGAGGTCTAGGAGGACCCTTGGAGATAGGCCTTATTTGATTAGAAGATTGTCTCCATGAGATTTTGCCATTACTACCAGAAATGACTTTACATCCAGAGATAAGCAATTCTAAGCACCAAAGGTCAGGATTCTTTTGCCAAAGCACAAAGCCTCCGTTTTCGTCACTTTTTCTCACCTTCACACTTTGATCACCTTGATGAAAATCGGATCCAGTAATTTTAACATGCCCAATTACACACATACTACTCACTGCATTTAACGCTGATTGTCCCCCTGTTGCTGCTATGTATTGTTGCAATATGTATTTCGCTGTAGACGCTTCCTGCACATCAATTTTGAAATAATTAGTCGATGTGTCTACAAGTTGATAAGGAAATATAAATGCCAAAACTTACAATGGAAGAATGTTTGACAGGACGATTAACGGATTGGCCCAATTGGATTTGGAAAGGGATAAGAGGAGATCCCACCATATAAAGTAGAAAACTAAGTTCATTATAACGAGCAGCAACAATAGGAGAAGACCATTTATCAGATGTTTGAGCTTTCATCCATGTTGCCATATTTTGCCATCTAAGTGCTGCATTACTTCCCATGCTTTTGAACATTTCATCTGGAATTGGCACCTCCAGCACTGTCTCCAATCCATCTTCTTTATCAACATTTGGACAAAGTATCCTCATGTAAAAATTATAATCTAACTCAGATAATTTACCTTATGCCAAATTTAAAATTATAACTTAATTTTAGCGTGTGCGCGATTTAATGAAAGAGAGATAGTGAATTTCGAATACCAAATGGCATAAAGAAAGAGAAAAGCAAAAGGCTGAGAGATAATAAAGGATTGTTATGAAAAAACAACATTCTATTCTCTGTTTTTGTTTGCCTAAAACAAAGTAGTATTTGAGGTGGGCAAGTTTTTGCGGAGAGATTTAAAAAAAATTAAACTATATATTTCTAAATTAAGGATTTAAGGTTCCCCATTCTTTTAGCAATCGTGCGGGCACCATTTTATCTAATTTTATTTTGCATACGTTCATATCGACTAAGATGGATTCAGAATTTTAAAATTAAGTACAACAAAAAATTTAAACTTAGTACCTATATATAATTCTCTTCTTCATAAGAATATTCAAACAAAATTTTTACGTTTCATATTTTCCATCTTCATTCGAATTAATCCTATTAAACTTGTCAGTAAATTATATTTAGATAGTCATGAACTATGATTTATTCCAATTGAGCACCAAACACATGATAAAATACAACGGGTAACAACCGATACTAGTACCAACCAAGAACACAATCTTTTGGAGAGATGAGTGTCTCTGTGTAAGTATATCCATCCCATCTCATGGTATCTTCATCACTAGTTAGAGGCCCTATGAGATTGCTTCTTCCGTCTGATTCTTTGAATGTTCTAAGCACATCTCTTCTATCTGAATTCAGCAACACTCGCCCATCTCCAAATATATATTTCGGAACGATTGGTAACACTTGAAAACGATCCCTGCTATCTCTCATTATAAATAATTTAGTCCAAGATTCTTTTTTACCATACTCTTTCATTACCCACAAATCAAAAACAATAGTATCCTCCTTGACACAAACAAAATTTACACTAAGCATTCCACCTAACACTGTTACGCCTTGCTCCATCGTGTCACACAACAAGGGCATCTCCTTCGACAATGGTAATTCTCCAAACACCTCATTTGAAATATTAAATGAAAATAGAGAAAATCTACCTCCTTCGGAATAAACAAGCCAATGAAATGTTCCTCGTACTAATGTCAAATAATCCATATTATGGCATTCGATGGTAAAGTAACCTTCATAAATTTTTCTACACGAACCAGTTTTTAGTGAGAGAATTTCAGTGGGTGCCTCTGAATTAGTTTCAG